>VKHI01000106.1:29075-71474 GCA_015145745.1 Poterioochromonas sp. DS
AAGGAGACAAAAAAGATGTTCTTTCTCTATTAGGAGGGTATGGTGATCCTTTAAGAGGTGTTATTGTCTCCTCCAATGCCATGATTGCTATCATCGGTGATCAGCACCACTTAATAGTTGGAGAGAGGGAATCTTAGAAATGATCAATTCTATATCGAATCTATTGAAGATAAAAGGAGTCTATTTCTTATTCAATTAGATAAAGTAGTGGCAAAGCATGAAGTCTACTTTAATAAATAGATCCTAAACTAAAAACTTGCATGAATCAGAAGATCTTCAACCGTGGAACTGAAGATAGACAGCTATAATCGACAACTCCTCTACAATCGTCTATTGTTACAATTAGAACAGCGGTCAAACTGCTTACGTCACGAATCCTTCTGCAAGACCTCAACTCCACACACCTGTTTCTTCCAAGACCACTTATATCATGCAGCTTAGAACAATTTTGTAGAATGATGGTTGGAATATCTCCTAATCCATTCACCTGTTCAATCAAGCTACTTGTAATCAGAAGGGAATGTAAATGACGAAAGATGGATGTTTTCCCTTCATTAATAATCTTCACGATTTGATCACAGTCTTTCAGCTCGAGATGGAGTAATTGAGAAGGAAGATTATCGCTTATTGTGATGAGATCGTCAGAAAATGTTAATTTGATATTTCTAAAATGGGATATGTCATAAACCTCTTTCCTATCAGGAGCAGATGTAAACAAGGCAAGTTCAGGAATATCTTTCAAATGGAATAATTGACTTTCCATTGAATCAAAAACAGTTATTTCAAGGCTTTTCGCTCCTCGAAAGACACTTAAATCTGGTACTTCAGCTTCGAGTATCCCTATATGACGAACTGTTCTAAAACATTCATATCCTTGCTCTATTGAAAGACATTGAGATATAGCTAATCGATGATGATTTCCCAAGCCTGAAATATCTTGAATACTAGAACAAAAATAAAGAAACAGATTTTTAATACCATTTAAAGGAGAAACGTCGATGATTTCACTACAGAAACAAAGATGCACTGTCAGTATGTTACGAAGGAAAGAGACATCTGTGACAGCAGATTGATGTAAAGACAGAAAATTTTGTCTTTTACTACTAATTATTGAGAAATTTTGGATATTTGGACAATTGACAAATGATAGATGAGGTATGTTTTGTAAAGGTGTAATGTCAGTGAGTTGAGTTGCATCTTGGAGCTCAAGGCTCTTTAAATGAGATAAATTTGAAAAATCTTGAATATTCATACAATTGTAAAGCTCAAGTTCTTGTAATGTTGGGATGAAAGGGATCTCCTTGACCATAGGTGGCAAGAAACAATGTTGTGAAGTAACATTCTTAAGAAAGTTCGGGTAACGTCGAGCAAAGATAACATTATAAGCTACGATTTCACTTAGATCAGGTACTTCATATAGCCTATTAAAGGACAACCCAATCTGCTTACTCCCATCCTTCACCTTACTTAATAACATCTCGCGAAATCTTTCATCTTCCACATATTCTCGACTTTTCTCTTCATTCAGTGAGAAATAGACTGTTTCCTGTTTCAAGGAGCTGAAATGTAGTTTATTGGAGTTGAGGAAGCAATGAATATCATCATCAGAGAGGAATGATTGGAGATGTTTGATAAGATCAAGAGGAAGATTCACTAGTAACAACATCTCGTCCCATATAAACCTATCTTCTCTTAAATTTACATCGTATCAAACCTATCTTCTCTTAAATTAATCCTGACTGTAATTGAAGGATACACTTCAGAAGACTCTTGGCTGGAACCAGGGAGGAAAGATAATGGATAATTTAACTTTGAATGTCATGAATCTATAGAGTATCAAGTATGGAACTAATTCCAATTATATGATCTAAACAATAATTCCTTGAGTTGTTGGGAAATCGTGCAAAAAAGGGGAATGGAATGGGGTATGACCAGGCCCCAAACACATTATTGATGAAGAATGGAGACTGAAGCGATTCTCGATCGAATCAATCAAAGAGAGAAAGAGATTGATAATTTAAATGAGTTAATTAAACAAGCAGAAAAAGAAAATAATGAAAGAAAAGTTCAGAGATATAATGATGAAAAGATTGTTTTAAGACAAGAAGTGAATACACTTCTGAATAAATGTAAGAAATATCTTTAAAGGAAAGATGAAGTTCAATTGGTTTTGCTTACTTAAGGTTATTCTCATATAGTACCTGTTTCTGAGAAGATTAAGCATAAATATGATGGTAAATGATCTCCTCCTAACCTCCTATTTGCTTGCTCTTATCTCTCGATCCTTTAGATACTCTTAAGAATGTTCTTGTCGAGATTGGAGTCCGTGGAGTGACCAATGCTGCTACTACTATTGCTTTAGGTGCGGGTGGTATCATAATCTTTGGTCTAACTGTGCGATATTATAAAAACTCTCTCTATGGCATGACATCCTCACTCTGGAAGATTCCTCAACAATACTATCAGAGTACCTCGACGAAAGTTGGAAACTTCTGGAGTTCTGTCAATCCAGTGAATTCTTACAATCGATGGAGAGCAACAGCCGCAGAGGCAGCGAAGAAGAGCGCAGAGAGTCGGAACAATCCTGCGAGTACAACAACTAGTCAAAGTACTGTTAGCAGCTGGATACCTAAGATAGACTCACAGCAAATCACCAATCAAATCAAAGCTACAGTGAATAATTCAGTTCCAGATTTTAAGAACGTTTCTTTACCGAACATTAATCCCTCTGCTACGATCTCTTCGATCACAAACTCATTTATCACAAACCCTGCCAAGACTCCTTCAAATCCGACAGAAGCACCCAAGCCGAATGACCTTGCTGTTAAACGTCCCGAAGAAATCAAGAAAAAAGAAGAAGAAGTAAAGACTACAACTTCATGGTCCCAACCATTGTCTAATGCGATGAAAGATCCTTTAAACTCGGTGATGTCAGCATCTTCTTCAGTGATAAATTCTGTTTCTTCTGCTTTACCAACATCCTGGAATACAAAGACAAAGAATGAAACGAAGTCAGTCTCTAAGGAGGATGGTAATACTCAGAAGGAGAATACTATGGATTCAGTGAAGAATGCTTTTAACAGCTCGACAGAAACCCTGAAGAATGTCACTTCATCGACTTCATCATTATTCTCGTCTTGGTCAAAGGACAAGAAAAAGACAGTAACAGAGAAAGAGAAAGAAACAAAAACAAATGAAAAATAATTGAAAGAAATTCAATTTAAAAACATCAATGAAAGTCGGATGAAAGTTATTCTGTTGTTTGTTATTTGTTACTCTAAAAGCTCTGTTAGATGTCATAATGTAAACCTCTTCAAAATAAGAAAAAAGACATCTTTATATTCATATGTATTACAATAGAAATAAATACAATAACAAGAAGAAGAAGTTATTCATACCAACCTTTGGACTGTTACCTTCCTTCGATGAGATATATGATTCAACAGGCAAAAAGGAGGTCGTATGATATTCATTCGAGAGATGATTTGAAATAAGAAAAGAAGTAAGGAAGGAAAGAAAGAAAGAAGGAAAGTGGTTTTGATCATTAAATTTTAAATAAAAGAAAAATGGAAAATTAAATTATCAATAAAAGTTAAAGAGTATTAGATTTTTCTTTTCTTTTCTCATTCTCTGTATTTCAAAAATTTTCGCTCATTGAATAGTAATTCATAATGAACACAATAATAAAAAACATCGCAGAGGATTGTAAAAACCTTTCTACATCAATCAAAAGAAGTAAATGTTTAATAGTGTTCTTATCAAACTATTATTGTTCAACGATAATTTACATGAGAAAAGAATTAATCGTAATAAATTTAGATTCTTCATTATCTTGTTCTAAACTCTTTTCATACCATTTCCTAGCTTCTTCTTCATTCTGTTCAATACCTCGTCCACTTTCATAACAAGAAGCAACCACAAAGATAGCAGGTCCATAGCCTAGCTCTGCGCTTTGTTTGTACCATCGAAAGGCGATTTCAAGATCAATGTCAACACTTCTCCCTCGCTCATAGCATTGACCCACATGATACTGTCCCTTAGCTAATCCTTGATCAGCGCTAAGACGATACCATTGAAACGCCTCAGAATAGCTAATCGGAACACCTATTCCTAACTCATAGCATTCGCCGAGCTTACAACGAGCCATAGCACATCCTTGTTCTGCACTGAGACGAAATAATCTCACTGCTTCGATCTTATCCATCCGTGTGACGCCATAGCCCTTCTCATAGCAGAGAGCGAGGTTAAACTGTCCTAACTCATTGCCATCACTTGCTGACATACGAAACCATGTCACGGCTTCATTGTAGTCTTGATCGACACCTAATCCGAGAGCATAGCAAACACCAAGATTGTTCTGACTTGTGAGATAACCGTTTTCAATCGATTGGAGGAAGTAAGGAATGGCAGCAGCTAATTGTTCTTGTACTGACATCGTCATGGAAGTACTAGTCGAAGCATTGCTAGCATTACTATGATGTCTGTTGTTTTTGTGTTTATCCTTATGTCTTGACTTCTTTTCTTTGTTTCTAGGTAATAGAAAACCACTCTCTCGGACAATCTTTGGAGCAGGCGGGAGATAGGACGCATCATCTTCATCTTCATCGTTCAGAGGACGTTGTTGCTGTTGTTGTTGTGGTGGTAATGGTGCGGGTAATGGAGTGTGCGGAGTGGTCGGCTTCGATTGTATGGTGTGAGGAGGGAGATCATACAACCTCTGGGAATAAAAGATACCAAGAAAGAAATTAATATATTCAGCATAATCATTCATCGTATCAATATAATTCACTTCATCATACATATTATCATTATTTTCATCTATAAGGTAATATGGTTGTGGTGTACTTCTTTTCTCTTCCTCTAATAACCATGGGAATATATCCTTAGCAATGCTTTTAGCCTTCTTTCTTGAATAATAGATAATATCACAGGCATATAAAGTCATTAAAAAGCCCTTCGCGAGTAATGAATGATATTTAATTGATAATTTTTCTAATTTTTTAATTTTCATTTTATTTAATCGTATCATTTCATAGATTTCACTAATTCTTTCTGCAGTATATCCTTCAGGGATAACAATCGCTTTATTATCGATCACAACACCGATTGGTACTTCAACCATCGCTTGGTTAGATGGGTTGTGATGGTTATCGTAGGAGGGGCTAATCTCAGCGGAGATGGCGGGTAAGTGCATGTTGTTAGCATAGAGGTTAGGATCGATGTTTAATGCTCGAATAACCTCTGATGGATGTAATATCTCCTCATAAAGTGTCATAGAAGAGGGTCGTTGTTGTGTCTCTAATAATGCTAGTTGTATAAATTGAACGACAAGGTCTAATCCGATATTCGATTGACCGCCATCATCGTTTATACGGTTCTGACAGAGTGCTAAGAGATGTTCTTTCGTATGATGGTGTAATTCATCCGAGGTAAAGTTATAAAAGGGACTATGAATGACTTCAGATAAGCGTTGACCTAATAAGATCTCAATAAAAATACAACCAAGAATCCACACTTCATCTTTGCCGTAGTCATAATTCTCTGATGAACCAGTACCCGCTGAATAGCCTTCCTCGACTCTTTTCGAGGAGGAAGAAGGACTGGTAAGGCTTCTTTTAGCTTCAATCTTCTCAGAAGTTACATAATGATGATCAATCTGCGAATGCAAGATCTTCTTTCCGACAGAGGAGGTGAGCATATCCGTTAGCGGGTGGTTAGCGGGGACAGAAGTGATGTTGGTCGTATTATTGGTAGTTGTTGGGAAGAGTAAAGAAGGGAAAATGAAATTTCCTAATTTAATATAATGATCATTCATTAAAAAGATATTCTCAGGTGATAAATTATAATGATAAATTCCTCTCTCATGAAGGAAGCGTAAAGCATCAATACATTGTAATAACCATACTACCACCGACTCTGACGTGACCGCACCTTGACCTGCAGTAATACGCGCTAATAGAGTGTTATTAGGACTATCTTCAATGTATTCCGCTGCAATAAGAAGGTATTTGGAAGGATTTAAACTGGTATACTGATTTGATGGTTTATTAAAGAAAAATTGATGATATTGTTGGATATGCTGATGCTGTGATGATAATTGAATTAATTGATCAATTTCTTGTTGTAATAAATAGAAATGATCTAATGCAGACGTTTTACGGTGATGATGTGAGCCTTTTCTTCTCCTTTGTTGTCGGAAATAGATAACCATCGGCATGTGAAGGACTGCATAAGGTTTTTGATCTAATAAACACCTTCGCTTAACCACTTTCCCGATAAGAGTTGTATAAAGGATCCCTGTATTCGAGGTAGGAAGCATAAGAAAGTCATTGGAGGCGGATCGGATTAATTCAGGGAAATCTTCTCTATATTGATCTTCGGACAAGTAACAATCTCGAAGAGGTATGGGCTTCCCGGTTATTTTCATCTTTTCCTTCTGTTGAATGATTAATCGCTTCCAACGCTTCATTTCTGTCTCGTAAATTGTAGTGTTAGTATTTTCTAACCCGATATGATGCTTTAAACAATGTAAAACACTCTTTTGTGCAGAATAATCTCCTTGATTCGCACATAAGCGAAACCAATGCAGCGTTTCTTTAGGCGATGCAACGATTTCCTTATTCTCTTGTTCTTCTTCCTCATTTTCGTCAGGAATTTCCTGTTGCTCTTCGTCTTCATCAATCTCCTTGGATCGTTCTTTCTCTTTTTGTAATGAGTATTGTTTGAGTAAACAACGAGCGAAATTAAACTGTGCCGAAGGAAATCCTTGCTTAGCGGCCTCTAAATACCATTTCATTGCTTCCTTCATTCGTTTTCTCGAAGCTTTGGGAGTATCTTCATTGATTTCATCAGATAATCCAATAAATCCTTTCTCATAATAGCTGCCTAATAAATTTTGTGCAAGATAATTTCCATTCCTTGCACTTCTAAAACACCAATAAACAGCTTGTTTTTCATCTTTTACTACCCCGTTCCCATTCTCATACAAGTGGCATAATTTATATTGAGCGAGAGGGTGATTCATTGCAATATCACATCCTCCTCGTTCTCCTTTCGCATTCCTTTTCAGTTCTTCCGAAGAAATCTCTGATGGATCTCTTGCACAACGTAAATACCATTCAAAAGCTTGATCTAAATCCTTTTTCACACCTTTCCCACGCTCATAGAGTGAAGCTAATAGGAAAGCAGAGTTTTCATGTCCCATCTCAGCGGCGAGATGATATAACTGCACTGCTTCTTCTATATTCATTGAAATACCGCTATTCGACTTTCCATGTTCGTAATAACTCGCTAGAGAATAAATGGCGGGAACGAAACCTTGTTCTGCACTAAATTTCTCGTATATCACAGCTCGAGCGATGTCTTTCGTCGTTCCAACACCTTTCTCATAACAGATCGCAGTATTGTGTTGTCCTGGAGGGTATTGGAACTCATCTGCACTTTTGAGGAAACATTCAAATCCTTTTGTAAAATCTTTTGGGACACCATTTCCTTTTATGTAGCAGACTCCGAGGTTACAATAGGCGGGGTGGTATCCTAACTCAATCGCTTGTTGGAAATAAATGATACCGATCTCCTCCTCGTGAGCCTTAGCACTTAAATGAGTAGTATAATAGATTCCTAAAAGGTAATAGACGTATTTGTGAACATTTTCAGGAGAAAAGGCATTCTTTGTAGTGGGCGGTGGTTCCTCAGAATCTGTCTGGGATTGAGTGGAAGACATTTCAATTAGCCACGGAAAGACTTCTTTAGCTAACTCTTGTGCCTTCTTTTTGCCTTTACTCATAATATTATTGCTGAATAAAGCCATTAAATAAGCTTTTGCAAAGTTATGTATGTAAGAGGAGGTGTTATTATTCCCTGCTTTCATTGCATATGATTGCATCACACTGAGCTTCTTCTTGCGAAATAGAATTTCATGGTAAATTTGGTCAAGATCTTCAAGGGAAATCCCTAAGGTTGGGATATATTCAGCATCTGCTCTTTCTGAGTGATAGATATCGGCTAAGTTAACAGAAATTTCGGAGAAAGCTCGACTCAAATTTAAATGTTGTTTTTCATGGTATCCATGATCATTATCATCTTCTTCATCATGATCATCTCCTTCCTCATTTTGATAGTCTTGATCCTCATCATTTTGAAACAAATCCATTCTTGACACACACTATACTAATTTCATCTAACCGTTTTACTAAGTTAAACGATCGTTCTGGATACTACAGCGTAAATTAAAGCATCGCGTTAAGTATTTTCGATATTTTACTTTTTTATCGTTCGATTTCATTGTTCAGCTCTCAATAATGCGAAGTCAATCAATCATTTTATTGTTCTGTCTTTTACCCTTTATATTTTGTCAAGTTGCTATCAACAAGGACAGACCACATCGCTTTATTTGGGAAAACACCTCCTCTTTTGAGATAGTAGGATCAGGGTTAGAGTTGGAAGTCCAACATATTCATCTTTACCTTTCTGCTGTCGGACAAGAACTTTTCCGTGGTTCAGACTACACGATCGAAAATTTGAGTGATAGAAGAGGTTTAAAGGTCAATTTATTGACAAAATGGGTCGATTTTACCAAAGCCACTTCACCTGCATCACTTTTGTTGCATACCGTAATGTACGAAGGATATCCTGAAAAGGTTTTGCCCTTTCCTGTTGTCGTAGCTACTGTGTTTCGTATTCCAACTTTATTACCAAGCGATCAAATGATTTATGCCAATCGATCTCAAGTATTACGAATTCATGGGACGAATCTTAAGAGATTAGAAAGAATCTCTCTTTCTTACAGCAAAAACAAGAGTTCTTGTGCTGGTTATTGGGGTTCAAATGTAATTACTTCAAAATTTCCTCTCCAACACGACTTTTTCACTTTAGAGAATTTTGAAGACTTTCGAGCTTTTTCAAATAGTGGAAACAATGGAAACAATGAGCTGAAAGTATATGGAATCTGCTCAGAGATGGGATATATCAAATTAGGTGGGGACGATGGAGTATTAGTAGCGCGTTTCCATAGCTATAATTAATCTTAAAAATTTTATTTTCAAACTTTCCTTCTGGTAGGTATTGGAACTTATCTTTTCCTGTGTTTAATGACCTCATTACTGATTAACCTTTTCTGACACACCAGTGGCTAATTTTGAAACGAATCCAACCTGCAAAAGTGTAATTGATGGACTACAGCTCGTTTTTTCGCGATATATAATGTAAATTAAAGAAAAACTCAATCTTGTGAGACGAGAACTTCAATAACGATGACGATGCAAGCACTAATAACTTTGCTACTTTGCTGTTTCACCGCATCGTTGTGTCAAGTTGTTTTCAAAGAAAGATTAAATTACTATATTTGGGAAAATGCTTCCTCTCTTTCTATTGAAGGAACGGGATTAGAGTTGGCAGCGAAACATATACATCTTGAAATTGGTGCGATCGGACAAGAATTGGTACGTGATAAAGACTACACTGTCGAAAATTCGATTGGACGATGAGGTTTAAAGATTAATTTATTAACTCAATGGATAGATTTCACCCAAACTGCTTCACCAGAATCACTTTTGTTGAAGTCCGTCAAATATGAAGGATTTTCTCAACAATATTTACCCTATCCTGTTGTCATAGCGACAGTGTTTCGGATTCCAACTTTATTACCAAGCGATCAAATGATTTATGCCATTCAAACTCAAGTATTACGAATTCATGGGACGAATCTTAAGGGGTTAGAAGGAATTTCTCTTTCTTTTAGTAAAACAGATAATAATTGTCATGATTATCAGTTTTCGAACGGCATCATCCTTACCTCTACGTTTCCTCTACAAGATAATTTTTTAACTTTGGAGAATTTCGAACGGTTTCGTTATTCTTCAAGTAATAACAACAACGAGCTAAGGGTATACGGAATTTGCCCAAGCAAATTTCGATTTAATAAAATGGATTTCGTGAGGTTGAATGGAGATGACGGCATATTAGTTGCCCGTTTCCATCCGTTCAATTAATGCTCCAGAATCAACTCTTCCTTCATCACTTTCATCTAGCGTTCCTTAATAGAGCTTTAAGAACGATATGCTGATGATCCAAACCTGAAAATCTTCTTCTACTACTTTGGTTGAAGGTGGAGTCGACCTTGGTGATTCTCTTTCTTTGAGGTTAATTTAGTACCATCGTCTACGGTATTGATTTTGATGGAATTTTCCCCTCTCCCTTATCGCTCATCGCTCTGAAAAATTAACATTTAATAAAGAAGAAATGAAACAAAGAAGCAAAAATGGGAAAAGTTCAAACTACAAGATCTATTCTTCACGAGGTTTCTTATTGAGATTTCTTTCTCTTGTCACCAGTTTCTTCTCACAAACATTCTTTTGCAACGCTTCCATCGTCTTTGCATGCTCCATTTCATCTTCACGTATATGATAGAAAACATCATACAGGTTGTTTATTGTTGGTCTTCTTTTTGAATCTACACTATGATTCCTGTCAGCTGATATTATTCCATCATGATGGAAGGCATCAAACATATAAAGCTCCTCTTCCTTCTCGTAATACTCTTTAGCAATCGCTGGAGGTGGTAATTTCTTTAAATCATCTCCATATTCTTCTAAAAATTGATTATAAGTATCATATGCATGAGACTCGACTTGTTTATTAAGATTATAAGCAACAGCAGGGAATGACATATAAAGGAAAACAACAATCCAATAGTAGAAAAATGCAATATGTTGAGCAATTAAACGATCAATATATTTATCATTACCACCTAAACTTTCCATAATTAATAAATGATGAAGTTCATTCCAACTTTCAGCAAAATGAATTTTAATGTATTCTTTCTGTCGGAACCATCCTAATGTCTCATAAAGATGAAGAACAGATGTATATGAGAAATAAGGAACACGTGCGATAGTCTCTAATGCAGCGAAACGAGCATAATTTCGATCACCATAGAGTGTCATAAGAAGGGACTTGACTACTCCTACTGTCCATTTATTAGCGCTTTCGATAATGGGAGGAATATTATAATCAGTCGGGTTAACTTCATTCGTTTTATCAAGAAATTCTGACTTTGAAGGTGTTGTGGAGACTGCTTTTGGGACCTTTAACGGCTCCTGGGAAGTGGAGTGACCTTCATGAGAGTTGCTATTTCTATATCTTAGCGGATTGACCAATTGACGAGTTATTCTGGATGAACGAAAACAGTTATTTCTCCACGCATTGACATATCCAACTATTGCAAGGATAAATATTACGAAAATCATCGTGAAAAGAGTCATTCTCTTCGAAGTCTTAGTTGTTTCCCTTCAATTTCACTTCACAACTAAATACAGCGTAATTTAAAGAGAAAATAATATTTCTTTTAATTTTACCTGTCGTAAGACATGCAGAGCCGTTGACAACGGCTCTAAGAGGAAATTCATTGAATTTCCATCAGAAAATCCTGAATTTTCCAAGAAAACCTTTTAACGGATTGAAAATAAGCCATTTTTGTTCATTTGGCAGTAAAAGATCGTTCCATCATCATACTCGAACATTCCTCTAATTATTCTTGGATTTATATTCGTTGCTCTTGCTATCTATCATCACTTTTGAGGATTTCGTGGGAAGATTAGAAAAAAGGAAGAATGGGAAATGTTAATAATCCGTATGCTGATCAATATGGATTTCGTGTGATTGAAATTAAATCGAAAAGTCCAGCAGAAAAAGCAGGATTACAAGTATCAACAGATTTTATTGTCACAATTAATGGTAGAAATTTAAATGAATTAGAAACTAGTGAGATTACAAGACATGTCGCGGTAAGTTGTTCTTCTTTCACATTCTGTTTTTTAATCCTCTGTACACAGGAAAATGAAAATAAACCTGTTAACTTGCTTGTATGGAGTAGTTTGACGGATTCTAATCGAGAGGTTGTGTTAACTCCATCGAGGAAGTGGCCAGGTGAAGGTCTTCTTGGTGTGATCATCCGATATGATCGATACGATGCAGATAAACTCAGTTCGGTAAGCAAGCACCCCTCCTACAGATATAACCTCTTACATCATGTTTTAATAGGATCAGCATATGTCATTTGATAAGTTATATGAGGGAGAAGGAGGCAGCACACTATACAGCAATGATAAACTTCAACGAACACAATCCGGGACTTCTCCTGTGAAAGAAGGATCTTTCATGGGAATACCAGGATTATCGAAGAAGAAAAGTGGTGTCCGTAAGTCTCTTTTCCTTTTCATCTCCATTCTTGTTGATTGATTTCTGTCTCAGAAACTGTTCAAAATCCTGCAAGAAATATCGATCTAGATCATGAATTCTCCTTTGATAAAATCTATGCGGGCGATACTTTCCAAGAAAATAGTCCATTACCTCAGCGACGTGCTGGCGCGAGAAATGGTAGTAGCTCACCAACTCCTGAAGGTAGTGGTACCAATACTCTGTCCAAGGCTAAGAGCACTCCTGATGTCAAAGCCGGAGTAGCTCCTGCCACACCATCAGAAGATAAAATCCCTAAAAAGCGTTTATCGTTTACCTCATCGTTCAGTGGTGTGTTCTCATGGGCAGGAGGAGGAGGAGGAAGTGACAAGTAAGAGGCTCGTTTCATCAATATATTTCCTGTGGATGTATTCCTCTTGTTAGTTTCTTTTCGTCCTCTTCCTTCAACTCTTCCTCAATTTACCTCGCACACGATTCTATTATTCGCGAGGAAGTAGATGAATATTCTTCTTTTCATACGAAGATGAGGGAGGAATCTAGGAAAAAACTCTAGAAAGATGTGTTTAGTTCAAAATTTTCGTCTTATGTATATTACTCTTCCTTGTTTTCGAGTCTTCTTTCCTTTCTTTCTTTTTTTTCTTTAAATTCCATTAGTATTGATTTTTGCTTGGCCTTTATATTGGTTTACTCCATCAACGCAGTTTTCGATAAAGAGAAAAATCAATCATCTATCTCACTAATGAAATGACATTATTTACAGTTATTCGTCGTAGTTGATGGATGGTTTAATGATTCTTTAACTTGCTAGCTTTCAATAAACTTTCTACATCGTTTGTTTCGAAAAATCCCTAATGATTTCCATCAAGAAGATAAGATTTAAAAGGATAGATGATACAGTAGAGAGGTCTTACTTCAGGGAGCATTTCATCAATCGCAATCACAAATTTACCTGAAGGGAGAACATCAGATTAGGGAGGAAGAAAGAGAGATACCTAACCATAATTTTCTGAGTTGAGAAAAGATGCCTCAGTAATGGAAGAACTTCCAATAATCGCTTGGAGAAGTTTGATCAGAGTATCCAAAACATCTGAGACTTTAGAAAAGTTAAAAGGAAGGTTATTTTCACTGATTTTCACTTACGAATAAGTTCATCAGTTTCATTCACACCAGTAAGATATATTATAATTTCACCAACTCTTTGAAACACAACATATCGATCTTCTAATAAGGTAATAGTACTTCTAGTTGGTTTTACAGCTGCTGTGCGATAAACGGATTGTTGAAGAAGCTGTTCATATACTAACTGATCTGGGTAATGTTTTTCCTTCTCTTGAAAATAATAAGAGTAAAGAATATTACCAGGATTATGATTTGTGAGGAGAAGATGATAAACTGGCATCTTTTCTTATCTTTGGATTGAAAAATGTGCACTGGGGCTTGCATGGTGCACAATCGTTGCACCTCAACACAATCTTCTCAATGTTTTAATTAAATCATGTTATGGAAGGAGTCTTTCCTTTTCTATGTTGTTTTATTTGATTTCTTTCGAATATTTAGTCCATTTTCTTTCATTGATGCGAAAGTTTTTATTAGTAAATCAACTTTTACATGTACTCAAATGCCTCAAAATATCACTGTACCCTATCTCGCTAAAGAGATGGTGGTGGATATCAGTGGAGCAGCGGGGGGAGCAGGAAGTACTGGTATCCCTGGATTTGGTGCGAGGGTAAAATCGACAATTGTAGTAACAGCAGGATCAGTGTTATCTATTCGAATTGGTTGTCGTGGTAAGTAAAAGTGACTTTTCTTTATCTGGTTCACGAGCTTTGTAGGTGGGGGTGAAGGAGGTGCAGGTGGTTATAATGGTGGTGGTAATAGCTATGACGGAGCGACTGGTGGAGGAGGAGCCTCAGATATTCGATTGGGAGGTTCTCAACTCTCTAATCGCATTCTAGTTGCTGGTGGCGGTGGAGGGATCTATGTATATCCTTATTGTGGTGGAATCCAGAAAGGAGGAGATGGTGGACAAATTGGATCTGCGGCGGCACAAAACTGCGCAAACAAGGGTAAAAAATAAATGCAAATTTTATCTTCGCTAACAGATTGTTTCCTTGTAGCGGCTCAAGGAGGCAATGCTACAGCTGGTGGAACATCAGTTTGCTATGATAACCCTTGCCCCACTCCAGGAAGCCTGGGAAAAGGTGGTAATGGAGGATTCAATCATGGAGGTGGTGGTGGAGGAGGGTATTATGGAGGTAGTCCATTTTCTTTTACGCTCTGCTTCGCTAAAACACTTTTCATAGGAGGAGGTGGATGTTTTGGTGGGTCAGGAGGAGGAGGATCATCATATTCTATTGGCTCCTCCACGGTTTACACCTCAGGTTATCAGAAAGGTGATGGTAATGCTACCATCACATTCTATTCTCAGAGCTATTTCTACACACAACTGTCTTCCTTCTCTCCCACTTACTATGAAGGTTTTCCAATCTATGGTGTCAATTCCTCAGATACCACAGGATCTGTGGTGAATCGTCTTGGTGATATTAGTGGAGATGGTCTTGTCGATGTTATCGTAACAGCTCCTGCAGCCAATAACTATAAGGGAGTCTGCTTCGTTATTTTTGGTAAGACAGGTGGATACCATCAAAAGTTTTTCCTTTCGAAAATGACATTATCTCAAGGAATTAAGATCTTTGGGAAAACCAACGATCAATTAGGTATCGCAGCAAGTGGGCTTTATGACTTTAATGGTGATGGTTATAATGACTTTGCTGTCGCCGGCTATCGTCCAAACTATAGTGCAGGGGTGGCATATGTGTTTTATGGTGGACCGGGCGTGTCAAATATAGATTGTTCTAACTTATTACCATCGCAAGGTTTCATGATTACTGGATTTAATGGTGCACAATTAGCTGGTGCAATTCGTTTAAATAATGATAATTTAGGAGATCTCATTTTAACGAGACAGTATGCGGGATCTGCAGCAGGATCTGCAGTTGGGCTGACGACAGTAGTGTATGGGAAGGCGGGAGGTTATGCAAGTATCGACCTTAATGCAGGAGGGTGGACCGGCTTCACTATTTCGGGAGCTGTAAGTGAGGAACAAAGTGGCTCCAGTGTTAGCGCCGCGAATGATTTCAATGGAGATGGAGCTGATGATTTTATCATTGGAGCTCCAATACGATCGATCCTTAACCCTTCGACAGGGATCACAGTAGCTGAGGCTGGCTGTGTCTATTTATATTTAGGTAATAAAACATCCAATAGTAATATTGATCTTAGTACAGGTTCTAACCCACGAGTTCTGACATATTTTCTGTCTCAGACTCCCGTTTCATCAAGATTTGGATGGTCGGTAGCAAGTAATAGTGATCTTAATAAAGATGGACTCAATGACATTATTATTGGAGCCCCTACTTACAATGGTGTTGGTGCAGCATGTATTGTTTACGGATCCAGGAATTCATCATCTATTACCTATCTACTGAACGGTTTCAATGGTTATTGTATCTTTGGAGTTGGAGGAGAGTTTGGATATTCCCTGGCCGGAGTAGGGGATCTGAATGGAGATGGATGTGGAGATATAGCTATTGGAGCTCGAAGTCTTGGGGAAGGTCGAGTATATATCGTTTTTGGGGGTCCAACCTCCACTACAAACTTTGCTATCAATACTTTGTCTAGCGACAAAGGCTATTTGGTTATTGGAGCGGCGGTGGGTGATCAATGTGGGATAAGTATCGCTTCGAGCGGTGACTTTGACGGGGATGGATACTTCGATATACTCGTTGGAGCTAGGAATGCAAATGGTACAAGAGGCGCTGCGTATATTTTGTATGGTAACAATTACCAAACAGCGATTCCGACGTCCATTCCTTCCTCTCAACCATCATCACAACCATCAAGACAGCCCTCGATCCAACCATCGGGACAACCAACTACTCAACCTACAAGACAACCGACTAGCCAACCCTCAGAACAACCCACTTCGCAACCTACCGCTAAACCTACTATTCAACCCACATCAGAACCCTCCACGAAACCAACAAGCCAACCTTCAATGATTCCCACGAACCAGCCAACGAACTATCCCTCATCTCAACCCTCCTCTCAACCTTCACCGCAACCATCAAGTCAGCCCTCTAATAGTCCCACCGTGCCTCCATCGACTCAACCTTCATCTCAACCAACAAAGCAGCCAATATCAACACCTACTTTCTATCCATCCAGTCGACCAAGTTTATTTCCTTCTTTATTTCCATCCTCGCAACCGACCTTACAGCCAACCAGCCGACCAAGTGCACAACCGTCGAGGATTCCTTCTTCTCAGCCGACTCAATTTCCAACCATTGTGCCGACTTCACAGCCTACGAGCCAACCTTCAGCAGTTCCGACGAATCAGCCAACAGTTTATCCTTCCACTCAACCGACCTCTCGACCTTCATTACAGCCATCCGCGCAACCCTCTAATAGTCCCAGTAATCTCCCATCATCTCAGCCAACAGCTATTCCCTCATCATGCCCTTCATTTCTTCCAAGCACTTTTCCAACCACTCAACCGACTTCATTTCCTTCCTCAATTCCAAGCAGACAACCATCGTCATTGCCTTCTTCCTCACCATCCAATAAGCCTTCTGTTTCCCCAACTCTGATTTCATCCTCGCGACCAACCACACAACCAACCACCCGACCAAGTGTACAACCATCGAGGATTCCTTCTGCCCAGCCGACTCAATTTCCAACGACTACACCCACCGATCAGCCGACTTCACAGCCTTCCTTTTCTTCCACAAGCTCTCAAACAACTAAACCTTCAACTCTTCCTTCGACCGTTCCATCCACCGTTCCGACAAAATTTTCCTCATCACAACCTTCAAGTAAACCATCAGGTACTCCGACATTATTTCCAACAATCAGACCGACATTACAGCCTACTTCTCATCCATCCAATCACCCCACAGCCAAACCAACCATCACACCAACACAATACCCTTCAATAAATCCATCATCCCTTCCTTCCAATCAACCAACATCTCAACCATCACGACAACCCTCCGCTCAACCCACTTGCTCGCCAACTTATTATCCGACCACCCGGTCTAAACCTCCCTTCGTTACTGTTCGACCATCGATATCTGTTCTACCGAGATTCTCTCCTTTCAAACAAATCAATCATCTCTTTGGATCTACTTTGTCATCTGATTTGTTGCAAGACATTCAAATTAGAGGATCATATGAGTATGGAGAGAGCTATGTAGTGTTTGGTGGCAATAGACACGTCAGTAATTCATTGAAGCTTTCTTCCGCACCTTCACCTTCTTTTGTGAGGTTGTCTTCATCAGGTCTGATGACGGGAGATTCGAGCAAAGGCAGTAGATCGATTGCTGTCGGAGGAGACTTCAATCGTGATGGCTTAGAAGATCTGTTAGTTGGTCAGCCGATGAATAACAAGTTGACAATAGTCTATTCGGACCGACGGAATCGTCAGTGGAGGAACATGACATCATACATAACCATTACATCTCCCAAGGTGGGATTCGGATGGTCTGTGTCATCAGCAGGAGACTTCAACAATGATGGACATGATGACGTCGTAGTGAGTTCATTGTTTGAGAGTATATGCTACTTGTTTCTTGGAGGAGGATTCATAGCTCCGATAAACATCACTACGATCTCGATTACAACGATATTAGCTCAAAGCAGAGCGGCATCGATAACTTTAGGCTCTGACAGCAGTATTTCTCTGTTTGGTGTTGCTGTTTCTAATGCTGGTGACTTTAATGGGGATGGTTTGTCTGATGTAATGATTAGTGCATTAGGAAAGAATGGAGATAACAAGATCTTTATTATATATGGCAGAGTACCTCCTCTTACTTCCATTGTTATTAGTCAGTTGCCAAGTCACGTATACTTTATTATTAGTGCAATGAAAAGTCCTTATTCCTTCATAGGTCTTTCTCTCACAAGTATTGGTGATATGAATGGCGATGGTATGAGTGATATAGCCTTCGGATCGTTACCATTTGTTGGAGGATATACGGCGCAACGAACTTATGTGGTATATGGTCAATCCAATGCCTCAGGTTCGTTGATGTTGGGTGATATCAATGGAACGAGTGCAGGGTTTGCGATAGAAGGAGGTGGGTTTGTAGTAGTTGGAATCGGAGATGTGAATCACGATGGATATGATGATTTGTGTGTGAGTAATTATTTGGATTGGGTCGGGAAGTTTGGTTCTTACATCATTCGGTATCCAACAGACTCGATCACATCTTACCCAACTCAACTTCCTACAACTGCACCGAGTATATCTTTGCCATCCTCGACTCCTTCATCGTCTCCTTCTGAGAAGACAGCAGCGCCTGATCTCACAAAATCTCCCGGCGCAACATTAAAACCATCTAAACAGCCTGTAATCCTACCTACCCACCAACCACAAACCTCCAGCAGCCCATCTGCAAGACCAACTATCTTGTTACCTTTGACTGTTCGACCCTCTCCTTCTCCTACTACATTGACTAAGACCAGTCGTCCTTCCTCCCGCCGACCAACTGCCAAACCCTCCACTACCAGCTTTCCCACTTCCCGACCTTCTTCTCATCCCTCCTTCAGTGGAGTGAGATCGATCATGATCACAGCTGGTGGAAAATATTACAGTAGTAATGGTGAAGAGAGATTCACTATCAACACACATGAAAGCCTTCAGATTACGAACCAAGAAGGGAAGAGTAGAGGAAGCAAAGTCTACATCATAGTTCCCGCAACGAACCTTACGACAATTACACGTCAGATCATTACGATAGATAGCTTTGATCTGTCCAGTGATGTCATTGATCTGAGTCAGTTTACTATTAGTGAAGGTAGTTTAGTGATTGCTACCTATCCAAGTCTAATGATTCAACTCCCAACGAATCAATGGATCGTTCTTCCTTCATATTCTTCCTTCATTCTGACAGAGAAGAACATAATCTTCCCTACTTATACCTCATCTTCGACGAATAACGGTGATTCTTTCTCGATGTCATCTGTATTGGGCTGGATAACGAGTTCTGATGTATTAACAGTGATTATTATCCTAATAACTTTATTTATTGGATTTTTCTTTATTTTGAACTATCGAAAGATGCAATTTTATGATTTCAACATTACTAAGAGAAAGAAAGAGAGTGATGTAGTCCCAGAGATTGATCATTATAATAGTCGAGCACTAGAAATTCTATCTGATGACCGTCAGATTGTGAAGTTAGAAGAGCGTTCCTCTTCTTCTTCCATTGGTAAAATAATCGATGAAATATTAGAAGTCATTGAGAAAGATGAAATTGATGAAGAATCAATAGACGATTCTTTTTGTATTTCCTCTGATTCGATATCTGATGTCAATGACTCTCCGATTCAGGACTCTATTGATTCCTTTCGTTCTTTTCGATCTTTATCTGGTGATGAAGCGAGTATTAGTCTACTATCGGATGATTTGCAAAGTTCAAGGCAATCACCTAATGAATAGTCAGATCGTTCGGTCTTACTTTGGAGAGTAAACTCGTTTTTAATAGTTATTAATTTCGCTATGTTCACCATGTGTTTCGTGAATTCGATTTGTTTCTTATATTGTCGTAATCGACTATCTGATATCTCTCGTTATAAGAAGGTTGTATAGTTATGAAGTTTTTATCAGAAAATAAATTAATATAAGAATCAAATTCATTGGTATGCTGATAAGCTGGATCCACTGAAAGGTCATCCGACTACAATAATGTATTAATAAAACTAAACGAAGTAAGAAGAATGTTTGGTCATATGTGTTCAATCTTACTTCCGAATAAGCAAAAAAAAAAAAAGGCTATTTAATAATGAATGATGTGATGTGTAGTAGCTCTCCTAAAAAAATATCATCTCCATGTAATTTGAAAAGATTGTCTCTGGGAACAGAGGGGTTCAAGGGTTTCGCGGTTGATTATTTCCGCTGCTACTTGTGCTCAATCCCTAATGTATGTTCCAACGCCTAAAGTCACCACACGCCCAACTCATACGAAAACTGTAGCTTCATTACCTGAAAGAATGGGTGCACTTCCAAGCTTGCACTCTGTAGGATTGAGGTAGGAAGACACCTTAAAAAGTAAAAGGTTTCTGAAGACGATCCAGGATATTACTTATCCTGGAATATTAATGAAGTTCAAAGAATCATCAATGATTCTAAGACAGGCACATTTAATTCATGCGTTCCCGTCCCGCCAGCTAAACTCATCTCAGTAAGTTTTCGTACGATATCATTCTAGTAACACCCATTTTAATAACCTAGTAATAATAATAATCTATTAAAATGGGTGTTACTATAGAATAATATCGTACGAAAACTTACTGAGATGAGTTTAGCTGGCGGGACGGGAACGCATGAATTAAATGTGCCTGTCTTAGAATCATTGATGATTCTTTGGACTTCATTAATATTCCAGGATAAGTAATATCCTGGATCGTCTCCAGGTCTCCAGAAACCTTTTACTTCTTAAGGTGTTTTTTCTACTCTTCCGAGGGTAGGATCATTCTTCTATGCCTTTCGTTCCGCGAGTAATTTGAAGGCTTCCTTTTATTATTCTCGTCTTGTTCACTGTATTCTCGAGTATTTCAGAACTCAAGTATTTAAGAATTCGAGTATTTAACTTGTGCAGCAATGGAATTGTTAACAAAGATTAACTTCCGACAATAATATTATTAACCCTCTTTAATTAAATAGCTAAATTATGAAACTTATCAAATGAAACAAGTAACATGTAATGTAGCTTATTCTGTAGAACCTTCCCACCTCCTACTACAAAAAAACTATTCCTACTCCTACGATTATCTACTACAACTACATAATAGGTAAATATATATATGATATATATGTTCATTCATTGTATACTTACAAACTTACTTGCATTACATTATTATCATCATCGTCATCTTCTTCATCTTCCACAACAAAGGTTGAACGATTCATTGGTTTTGATTGCATTGGATTGCTCGCCGCAGGTTTCTTCCCAGCTGTTGGAGGACCCCACTTCGTCGCTGGTGCATTGGTATTGCTGATAGATTCTTTGATATTCTTCGCTGTTGAGGCGATGGAACTCCAGATCTTCTTTGCTCCATCAGAAGCATTATTTGCTGCGTTGGAGAAGTCTAACACACCTCCTCTACCATTACCTCCCTCAGTAGGATAGGAAGCAAGTGTTGGAGGTTGGTAATGAGTGCTGAGATCATCATCTTCATTGCCTACAGCACTGTATCCTCCTGCTCTAGTTGCACCACCACGACCTCCGCCTCTGCCTCCTCTACCTTGACCTCCACGGCCAGTACCGAATCGCTTGGTATCGATCATCTCTGTCATGTGAGCACTGGAGACAGAGTCAGTCCTTCCGCTACCACTAGTGCCACGAGCAGGGCCGCTACTACTGCTTACACCACCCATCCATGTAGGAAGAGAGAGGGAAGGACACATAGAAGAGACTGACTCACATGAAGCCCATAAACTACCTCCAAAGAAATTCTCATGGACCTTCTGCCAATAATAAGCAATACCAGCCATCACTAATAGAATTATCACTAATAAGACAATACCAACAATGACGAAGGTTGATACCGTTGAATCTGATGTACTGTTATTATCAGAATCAGTAGAAGAAGAATCATCTGATGATGAATCTTGTTTTTTATTGGTAGTAAAACTAATCGCAGGATATACTAAATATTGTGATTTACATTCTTCTTCACCTGATGCACAATTAATTAATACTCTTTTATAGTTCGTAACTTTACTTAATTGACGTAAACATGAACTATCACAGGTTGCTAAGATGACTAATGTATATTTGGTATTAGTTTTTAATCCTTGGAATTTATGTGACATCACTTCTTTACTTCTTTCAATAGGGCTTAATGGGATATTCGTGACCGTCACACCGTGTGTAATAGCGACTGAGGTATGATCTAATCCACAAAAGCTTTTCAATGAGATTGGTGCAGTAGTAGCAGTTAATGCCATGAGGTTTGCTAGATCCTGTGAATCAAAGATATAGGACTTATAATTCATATTATCTGCAACGTAGGCAGTATTGACACCTGGCATTAATACTCTTGATTGACGCCATTGTAATGATACAGTATTACCAGTAACAGAAAGAATGTTAATATTTGATAAATCATTGTCAACCATTCCATAGAGAGTTAGCTTCGGTGCAAGGTCAATGGAGTTCTTGGTGGAATGAATTTGCAGATTATATTTACCGCGTCCTTCACTCATGAGGTAGTAATTACCATTAATTGCAGGTAATCTCATGTAAACCTTTCCAGGAATAGAAGGATAACAAACTTCTTTACTGATAGAGTTCTTGGGTGCATTAAAATTATGAACACATGTCTTGGAGGCATCAGCATAATACTCCCAACTCGTCTTTGATGGTGTAACGTATTGACATTTGTTATTGTCTGAGCATGCATAGAGTGTAATGTTACCATAACATTGCTCGACATGAACTAACAGATCTTCATTACCATTTGCTTGAATCTTTTGCATGTTGGATGATAGTTTTGAAGTTGTGAAAGAACTCGTCGAGACTTGAGACGGTGCGACGTAACGAGGATCAGAAGTGAAGGAATTGATTCCAGGAAGAGCAAGTGCCTTAGGAGTTGCGGCGGCTTGACTGCACAGCTCAAAGTGATGCTGTAAGAGACCTGAGGATGCTCTTCCTCCGCCAGCAGCGAAATCATCAACAGAGCTGTACTTAATACCATCTGGATACTTCTTTGAATCACATGGGATCAGGTTAATATCTCCTGGGGTTCGTGCAGTAATACTAAACGTAGCAACATCATCAGAACTTCCTCCATGTGACACAGATACGTAATAGATGCAATCATCCTTCACACCATCAGTATCACAGAACGCACTGGATTGCTTGTTAAACTTTGAAATGGATAATGTCGTTCCACTGACAGAATTCACAACAAATTGCACTTTATTCTGACCTGTAATCTCAGAGGGTTTCTTATCCTTCTCAGTACATTGACTCGCTGGACAGTAGGTAATATAAACCATTAATGGATTGCAAGAACATCCAACTGGACAAGGAGCATGGGTGTCATTTCTTCGATCGATTGTTGAATTACAAGAGGGAATCACAGTAAACATCACTTCATTGATCTTCTCTTCTTTCGCACCTTGACGAGCAACTTGGAAAGAGAAGTAAGCGATCTGAACCTTTTTTGAACTCTTAGAGGTCGAGGAACAAGCTCCTGTTGCTTCATTCCTTTGAGAACAGATAAAACCAACAACAGTGGTCGAGAGTTGAGGTTGTCCAGCAAGAAGATTAATATGCTTTCCAGTTGAAGCAGCAAGAATGGAGAACTTTGAAGCTTTATAACCATAAACCCCAATATAAACAGGAGTGGAAGGGCCGTTAATATAATCTTTATCAGGATTACAGTCGCCAGTAACGTAAGTGCTTGAAATCATTGGAGTGCAAGGAGAGTCACGAGAGATAATAATCTGGTCAGTATAGAACATGCGTGAACTCCATGTATAGTTATAACAAGCAACTTGCCTAAGAGGAAAAGCATCAAGTCCGAAATAAATGGCAATGTGATATCTTACCATTGACTATTTCCCATGCTGCAATGAGGGAAGGGTGCACGAGTAGAAACGAACAAATCAGGATCTCCCGTTCTCGCCATAATTGTTACTCGCAGATCATCACCGTCCTCAGGATAGATCTTAAAATAAGAGTTCTGTCCTTGTTCAACATAGTGATTTTGCGGAACACCAGGCTGCAATAAGACTTGGTGATCGTTGCTCGAGGCAGTAATGACGAATTTGATCGCGGATAAGGCTTTGAACGCGATGACAATCACAAACTGTTCTTTGTGAGGTCCAGGGAGGTAAATGTGATTATCTTCAGAGTATTGGGTGGAGAAAGAGTAAGTTCGCGGGTCGCTTGGGTTCGGCAACACCATTGAATCTCCTCCACCGGCACTTTGGAAGGTCGATGAATTATACATTTCAACATACATATCGGCAGATCCAGTATTGAGGGAGGTGAACGAAAGAATAATATCAGCAGTCGACGAAGTAATCATTGTGCTAAAGTATTGTAAATCACCAGTCTTTAGGGTATATGTCTGTGGACGATTAGGGACTAACTTCACGATGGATGCTTTGTGTTCAGAGACTAAAAGCGTATAAGTGCAATTACGATAACCAAAGACACTGATGATATACTCGCAATCAAAACAGAAATTACGATCATCATAATTGATTGCAAGGGAATCACTGCCAACAGAGATTGATCGCCAGGTGTAGTGATTCTTTCCTGGTAAATCAATTGTCTTTGCATCCTTTGGCCGAGCAATGACATATAAATCAGCATCACCAGAAATCTAGATAAGAATTAGTTATCTACGATCGGCAAAAATGAACTAAAAGTCGTTTACTTACCGCAGTCAATGAAATTGACATTTCCGCAAATTGATCACGATTGTAATAAGAATAGTAAGTGTAATGATTCTGCACGACATTATCACCAATGCTCTTATCACCAGCCAACCGTAAAATGCCATTTGAAGAAGCTTGAATCGTATAAGAACCTTTGGTGAAGCCATAAACTGCCAAGTAAACCAAACATGACGTACAGAACTTTGGTGTATTGTAGTTCAACACAATTGTCTCCGCTACACTCGACCAAGAAGATGATTTATAGTCAAAGTTTGTTTTCCCGGGCTCTTTCTGAACTCCACCTGACATATCAGCAAAGGTTAAGTAAAGATCTAAATCACCACCATCTAATAAAAAGAAGCAGAAGATTAACATAGCAATGAGAGAAGAGAAAATGACTAAACGTACCTGTTGGAGTTAGTATGAACTTGACAGAGAGAGGTAAATAACCGTAAGTAGAGTCATTCGCTTGAATAATATATTGATAATATTGATATTGACTAATATCAACATACCCTGACTGAGATGTTTGGTCTAATAACCAGGTTGGTGACTTGAATCCATCATTGACTTTCGCTGTAATGGAATAAGAACTATTCTTCCATCCAAAGACTGCAATATAGAAGTCACAGGACTTTAATCTCACAGGATCAGGGATGCACTTCTTAATAATATCAGCATACTGTAAGGTAATCGTGTCGGCACCTAAAGAAGCTTGTGACCAAGTGTAATTACGTCGATTAGGATGGTAGACAGGTGGTAAACCAATATAAACATCAGGATCTCCATAAAACGCTGAAACAGAGACAACAACGTCATATTCCGTCTGCAGTAAAGAGAATTTGTAATATTCATAACGTCCTTTATCTACCCACCCCTTTGTAGGAGTGCCTGCATCTAATACTTGAGTGGAATCTTGTAATCTTTGTAAGAGAGAGTAATAAGTCGATCCGTATTCGCTGTAATCATCGTAATCATCATCGTTGATACTAGAAGTACCTTGATAAGCTCCAACGACAGCAACGATTAAGTAACAAGTATCCGTGTGATCCTTCTCGCAGATGTCTTGAATCTTATTGTGAGGGATGAGTACATGATCATCACCCGACATGTCACCAGCGAAGTCATAAGATGTGACAACACCGTTCTTAATCACGGGTCTTTTTTCCCAACTCTTCGAGGCATAAAGATCAGCATCTCCTTCAAAGATCATCAGGTAAAGCTTAATATCTTGGTAGGAAGCACCAGGAACGAGGTAATAGTAGTTAATTTCCTGGTAACCAACATAATCATTGTAACGAGTATCAGGAGTAATTCTAGCAATGGAAGAGTCATTCGCTGTAGAGACTTGAATATCAAAGACAGCTGAACTATCACCATAGACAGCAGCATATAAAGGATTGGTTTGTAAGCAACCATGATCTGATAAACTTAAACTTTCAATCTTTAATAATTGTCCTGAAACTGCAGGTGATAATGACCATGCACTAGAGTTTCTTCGAGGAAGATGATTCCCACAGTTAACATAAAGTGATACATGGCCACTAATAGGTGTTACTGTGAGGTGTAAAGTGTATTTAAAGGTAGGATCTTGACTCGGTACAATCTTATACAAAGTGACTTCTTTTTCAGCTACAGTACCACGTGTTGCGACACCGAACTGTAATTTAGTGGATGCCAGATTCGAAACAACTTTAATTAAATAGTCTGCGCCAATGACACTATAAACACCAATCGTGAAAGCACATGATGTCGTTGATCCTTTCCCGTTGGCATTAGCATGAATACAACTTCTTTTATAACTTGCATCATTACGAGTGATCTTAATCTCATCAATAGCATTAATATTCTCTGAATAATAATCATAATGAAATAAACCAGGTAATGATGTATCTAATGTCATAAACATATCAGCATTACCACTACGTGAGGTTAAAGTGATTGTAAAATCACGTGGTTCATTATAATTATCATAAAAGATATAATAACTCCAATGGAATGCGGTAACATCACCATAAACTGTTACACCATCTTGTAAAGCAGGTAATGTTGATTCTAAAACCACTTGTAAAGTGTAAGTAGACTCGGTTGAACCTAAAACACCAATATAATAGGTACAATCAACACATGCATTTACTTCATCCTGTGATGGATCGATAGTAATAATATCTGATCCAAAACGAAATGACTTCCAAGTTGAATTAATTGCAGATGGATGATGATACTTTGTCGAGATAAACATATCAGGATCACCTGAATATGGCGTTAATATAAACTTCATTTGCTCAAATTCATATTCATCAGTGAAATAAAATGCAAAATAATCAATTTCACCTTTGAAGACATGATCTGTGACTGTGACTCCTGCTTGTAATTCTAAAATGGAATTTTGTAATGTATAACTCATTTGGAAAGCAGAATAATAGGAGTTAGAGATCGCAGTAATAATATAAAAAGCAGGTAAAGCATCATTACGGACAATCGTAATAATATCATTATCTAAATAACGTGATGTCCATTGAAAATGTGTTTCATTCGGTAAATTAGCATTATTAGTACCAGCACATTGTGATGTTGAGTTACTGGTACAGCGTAATGCATATAAATCAACATCACCTTGAAACAACTCTGCTCGTATTTTAATACTTTCATGTCCTGCTGGTACACGAATACCATAATAAAGACGATCTGAGATCGATCTAATGGAGATCATATCCGTTTGTGGAAGTCCTTCATATAATGTTAAGATTGTTGGTGGTAGACTGCGATCAGTTGGATCTTGTGAAGCACGGATTGTGAAAGAAGAATTCACTTGATCTCCAAAGACAGAGATAAAGATGGTACTTCCTGCTGGGACATTAGACATCGTTAAAACGGGTACACTACCTTCAACAGAGTTCGCTAATCGTGAAATCGTCGAAGGTGTCGAGCTGTTAGGGTAATGAGACACTGTTGACATGAAAATTGAAGGAATTCGACCAGCAAAGATCGTTAATACGGTTGAAACAGTACTCTGCACTGTTGGTGTAAAGGTATAATACTGATAAGAACCTTCACCAACACTATCCCTAGTTGCTTGACCATTTAATAGTGTAATAACTGTATCCGAATAACTTGCTAATAAAGTAAATGAAGAAGTCTCATAACCATAGACTAAAATATTAATCCAACAATCATTACAGATATCCTTTTCTTCAATAACAATCATATCCGTTGCACGTCCAGGATTAATCGAACGATAATCATAATGATATAATTCAACGTCTTCATTCATTTTCACAAATAAATCACAATCACCATAAAAGGAGGTTAAGAGAATCTTTAATTCTTGTGATTCATAACCTGATCTTATCTTAAAACGACGTGCTAATTGTTTATAGACAATACCGTTAATCGCCAATCCTGATGATAGCGGTGTATTACCACCACTATGCATTACGGTTAATTGATATGTGGTATCAGAATATGCATAAACAGCAATATAATACACAGGTATACCATAATTACCACGTTGTTTCTTACAACTTTGTGGTGAATTTGGTGAAATATCAATAGTATCTTCCATATAATTACGTGAAGAGAAGTTATAATGCCCCTGTAAAGATGATGGATAACCATTATTATCACCTGTTGTCTTAATAAAACAGGAAATAAACAAATCAGCATCACCAATACTAGGAGAAAGATCTAAAAAGATATCTTGTGTTGGATCGAAGTCATAATATCGGTAATATCGGTAGTGACCGAGGGTTAATGTATCCTGGATGGTAACAGAATCAACTAATGTGACAACAGTAGTGCCTAAGATTGCTTTCACTGAGTAGCGACTCGTTTGGAAGCCGTAGACAGAGATGTAATAGGATCCTCCTGATGAGACATATTCAGGATCGGTGGGGTTAATCGTGATCATATCCACGCCACTAGGACGAGCAGAAGACCAAATAGGTGGGTCGTCACCATTAGGTCCCATCATATGTTCACGATGAAAGAAACCACGGTAGTGAGGATTGACATAGAGATCAGCATCACCCTATTTGAGAAGTTAAACAATGCAGTCAAAGCATAACAATCTATGAGACTTACCTCTAATGACGTTACCATGATTTTAATATCCGTATTGACATTCGGTGGAACATTAAAGTAATAATAATGACTTGTTTGACCTTTCACTTCATCACTTTGTGGGATTCCACTCATTAAGGAGATTGGTTTTGCATCATAATTCATTGATTCATGAACAACAATCGAAAGAACTGATGCATTGGTTGGATAGACTTGAAATTGCATAGTTTTCTTGACATCTGATGCAGCAGGACGATATTGTAAGAAGCCATCATAGCTTGTCATGATATTACTCGGATTACTTGGCAAAGCAAGTTGTAAACGAGGCATAGCAGAGTTTAAAGGAGTGATGACAATACTAGCATTATCTTTATTAGAGATTGGTGCAGTAAATTGATGTAACCGATTCGGAGACACATGAAGCAGTTGTGGTAATCCTGGAATCAGGTTGTTCACTGATGTTGGGGAAGTGATTATACCAGAGAAAGAAGCTGGACCACCCACTGCAAGGATTAAAACATTCATTTTTCCAGCTAATCCTGGGTTAGTGTCATCAATCTATGAGGTTTAAAGTGAGAAAACGTGAAAGATATCATCAGAAGAAGACTTACAATTGACAGATGATCTGAATCACCAGTTTTCAAAGTACTACGATCATAGTCACCTCTTGATGGTTGACGATCTTTCGCTGCATATAACTCGACAAATCCATAGTACAAGGCGAGATTTAAGTCAATGCTATTAGCAAATGCCGGAATCTATAGATTCACAAAAACAACAAAATAACGAATGCAAAAAGAAAAGAAAAAGATAGATCTTACATCAAAAGATAGATGATATTGACTATTATTTAATAATTTTACTGGTTTATTGTTATCAGCAAAGACCTGTCCCAAAGTGATGGGACAACGATTCGCATAAGAACTACAAGGTGCACCTTCTACTTTCTGAAAGAGAAGTCCTACAAGAAAGGAAAGCCATAATTTGACAAGGCTACTTGTCATAATGCCTTTCATACTGATTGTTTCGACGTTTCCTAGTCAATTGTTTGTGATTTTCGCAAGCTTTCAGTTAGATCACTTATTATCACACAAAACCTAAAGAAAATGTGATTGACCTTAACAGAAGCGCTTTTTTATGAGGCTTGAAAATCGCTTTTTTTTCAATTTAGGTTTTTGTGTTTTTTTGCCTGCGAAAGTAGGAAAGAAAGCACAGAAGCATACAAAGCTTATGGTTGCTCTCATAGGGCAAATGTTTCTCTGATTCACATTTATTTTAATGAATTTCTAAAAGTTGAAAATAGTAAGAAAGAAAATCAAGTACATACATAGTAGAACTCAGATTTTAATTAGCTTTCTTATTCATTAAAGAAAACAAAAGCCTTCTTAACGACAAAAGAGAAGAAATGGTAATCCGTAGAAAGTAATAAGAGTAGAATTAAAATCATTGTTCCAACAACAAATAAAAAGAATGAATTACTGATCATAAAGCAGAAAGAAATCGAGAAGATTTTGAAGTTGAACATTCCTCCTTTAGCAACAATAAGTTCGCCTTCTGGATTGAATTTTCATGAGATAGAGGGCTTCTCGAGAACGATTTTCTCTATCTTCACTCTCGTTTAACTGTTCGAGAATATTGCTCGTCATATCATGAAAACATTCATCTACATTAATATTTAATTTCGCTGAAGTCTCAAAAAACTTTATATCATATTCATCAGCTAATTCCTTTCCTTTCTCAAAAGATATTTTCTAAACAACAGCGAAGAGATAGGTTAGATATCGGTTGGATACAGGTGAGTTAACAAGAACATTCATCGGTAGAAAAAAGATCAACTTACTCTTTCTGAAGGATCTACATCGCATTTGTTTCCTATTAACATCACATTCACATCTGGTGGGGCGGTTTGATGAACTCTCTTCATCCAATTTCTAACATTGATGAAGCTAACTTCGTCGGATACGTCATAAACCAACAATATTCCCTTCGAACCACGATAGTCGGCTGCAAGTGCTGGCTGGAAGCGTTCTTGTCCACCAAAGTCCCATATCTTTAGTTTTACGACTTTTTCCCCACATTGCACCTTTGTGCTCATCACATCAACACCGATCGTTGCAAAGGATGAAGATTCAAACGAATCATAATGAAATCGATGAAATAAACTCGTCTTTCCAACACCTACATTCAAAAGAATAAAAATAGGCGGAATCCTCCGATAAGAATCATTCCCGAATCACCGATTAAGACAAGATTCATCTTGAAATCATACTTGAGAAGCCTCACTCTTTCATGTTGACTCATCTTAAAATCGAAGGTTTAACTCAATGAGAACGTCTAGAAAGCTTTCTCTACCTTCGATGCAAACTAAACTTCACTGATTCAATGGGGGCTATGAATTGTTTTCTGAGTTCCTGATCAAGTTCAAAAAAAACATCGCGAGACAATAGCAGAAGAAGATTTATTCACTGTATTGGGGATTGGGGATTGGGGATTGGGGATTGGGGATTGGGGATTGGGGATTGGGGATTGGGGAAAGCCCAGCGCATATTTAGTTGGAATCTTCTTATTGAAAGAAACCACGATTGTTTGGTTGAAATAAGTCTTTTTAATCATTTGCTAATTTCAATACCTTATACCTTATCAGATTCATAAATTGAATGATATGAGTTAATCAAGGATGTTATTCATTGACCGGGGATCAAACAAAACAAAAGATGTAATGAAATAAATATAATAAAAGGTGGTGGTTCAGTAGCAACGTAAAACTGGATTAAAATAGATTAAATAGGGATGAGGAAATGGGAATTTTTTTTCATATGAAAGGGTTAAATCACTACAGAAATCGAAAAGATCATCGCAGTTGAAATCCATTCCTTAACAACAATATGTTCGCCTTCTATTTTGATTTCTCCGGAGAAAGAAGGCTTCTCGAGAACGATCTTCATACTCCTTTAAACGTATGAAGATATCCTTTGTGATGTCAAGAAAACATTCATTCACATTGATATTTAATTTCGCTGAAGTTTCAAAAAACTTTATATCATAGTCATCAGCTAATTCCTTTCCTTTCTCAAAGGGTATTTTCTAAACAACAAATAGGGAATGAAGAAAACGAACATGATCGATATCAACTTACTCGTTCTGAAGGATCTACATCACATTTGTTTCCTATTAACATCACATTCACATCTGGTGCGGCATTTTGGTGGATTTGTTTCATCCAATTTCGAACATTGATAAAGCTAACTTCATCAGATACGTCATAAACCAGCAATATTCCCTTCGAACCACGGTAGTAGCTGGTTGTAACGGCTGCGTAACGTTCTTGACCCGCTGTGTCCCATATATGTAATTTAATGACTTTCCCTTCACATTGCACTGTTTTAGTCCTAAAGTCAACCCCAATAGTCGCAGTAAATGAGGATACAAATGAATCATCCGAATATCGTTGTAATAAACAAGATTTACCAGCACCTTGATTCAAAGAATAAAATATGTCAAATCAACAGAATCATTACGATTTCTTGACTTACCAGAATCACCAATCAAGAGAAGATTTATTACTAGATCATATTTGATTGGGGTTGATCTACTACCAACTTGGTTGCTCATTTTTTTAATCTCGATTTAAATCAAATCAGACAAGTAATCTTCGACAAGAGCAACAGAGGAATCAGACGGAGAAAAGGAATTTCTTCTTCTTGTTCGTGAGGTTGTTAGGATTTCTCGTTCAAAATATGTGGAAATGATTTCATAACAAAGAATACAATAATAAATCAAAAGAGGAGTGAGTCACAACCTCAAAGTTTCCTCATTCATTCAATCATTCATTCAATCAATCATAAAATAAGAACATAACAAAACATCAATCGTTTCGAAAGAAATTCGATCGTCTCACAAGTTTTTTTGAAATCAGTAGAAAACGAGTCTACAATTTAAAAAAGAAACTAATAGTCTAGTATAGTAGTTTAAATAAATCAATCAATTGATTCTCTTATTTCTATTTCTAATTTTTATTTCTCTTTTTATCTTTGTTTTAAGATGTTGTGTTTTTCACCATCGCAGTTGCTGCTCTTAATGTCACCACTGTCATATTCTATTTGCTTTATTTGTTGGTTGATTGTTGAATATCTTTCATCATCTATATACTGTTGTGGTCATTGGGTTCTGCCTTTCAAGATTATTGTTTGTTACTACTATATTATAACAAGAATGAAATTCTCCATTTGTGGGGGAAGGACAAGAGCTTTGTAGTAGAGGTAGGTGTGGGTCTATTAAAGCCTATTCTATCTAGTCTATGAAGAGGTGAAATGTGCACAGGTTACGTTAACAAGAAGCAAAACAGCAAATAAAAAGGGAAAGCTTGTGAATAAGGATAGTAGGATCAATCTCGGAGTTGGAATACGATTGCTATTGCTCTAATAACAGTAGGTTCGTCTCCGAGATTGATTATTCATGAAATTAATGGTTTCACGAGAACGATCTTCAATCTCCCACAAACGTTTAAGTAGACCCTTAGTGATGTCAAGAAAACATTCATTCACATTGATATTTAATTTCGCTGAAGTCTCTAAGAACTTTATATCATAGTCATCAGCTAATTCCTTTCCTTTCTCAAAAGATATTTTCTAGAATAAGAGATGAATGAATCAAGAAATCTTCGAACAATACAAGATCATGACTTACTCGTTCCGAAGGATCTACATCGCATTTGTTTCCTATTAACATCACATTCACATCTGGTGGGGCGTTTTGGTTGATTTGCTTCATCCAATTTCGAACATTGATAAAGCTAACTTCGTCAGATACGTCATAAACCAGCAATATTCCCTTCGAACCACGGTAATAGGAAGTTGCAATAGCTCCGTAGGTTCCCTGGCCCCCTGCGTCCCATATATGTAATTTAATGACTTTCCCTTCACATTGCACTGTTTTAGTCCTAAAGGTAACCCCAATAGTCGCAGTAAATGAGGATACAAATGAATCATCCGAATATCGTTGTAACAAACAAGTTTTACTAGCACCTTGATTCAAAGAGAAAAATACGTCAAATCAACAGAATTATTACGATTTATTAACTTACCAGAGTCGCCAATCAAGAGAAGATTCATCAATAGATCATACTTGATTGAAGTTGATCTACTATTAACTTGGCTGCTCATCTTATGATCTTAGGTAGTACTTCTTCTTGTCTGGAATGAATTATCGTTCAAATGGGGAAATTATTTCATAATCAATACATATTGTAATATCAATGCCCAAACATCCCAATAAATGCAGGAAAGATTAGATCTGATCAAAAGGAGAAAAGAGAAGCTTAAAAACAATCTAAGCTTCTCAGAATTGGGGAAAACCCAGCGCATAAATGAGACCAGCCATTTCCCATCATGCATTTTCATGATGAAAAGGATATCGAAAAATCGACATCTAAAATATACATAACATCAACAATTATTAGCGATTATAAGTAAAAGTCTAAAAGCGAAAAGTAATCGGTACTATATTGCAACAACTCTTCAATTTCAAGATTCTTGCTACAAAAAGAATCTCACCGATAAAGTATGAACAGGAATAAGATCCGCGAATCTTTTACCAAGAAAAGTTTATTTTCTTGTTGCCGACAAGGTTAGTGGCAAAAAGAGAAGTTAAAGTAACCATTGAAAGTAATGAATCGTTGATTAAAACTAATTGCCCTAATAAAAACAAGTTTCATTCTTTGCTCGAGCTTTCTTAAGATCGAGGGCTTTTTGAACACGATCATTCTCTTTCAAGCGCTCGAGTCTATCCTTAGTAATGTCAAGAAAACATTCATTCACATTGATCTTTAATTTCGCTGAAGTTTCGAAAAATTTTATGTCATATTTATCAGCTAATTCCTTTCCTTTCTCGAAAGATATTTTCTAAGAAACAAAGGGATCGTTGGTAGGGATGAATAAGAGCAGCATCAGAGAATGAACGATCAACTTACTCGCTCTGAAGGATCTACATCACATTTGTTTCCGATTAAGAGAATATTCACATCCGCTGACGCGTTTTCATGAATCACCTTCATCCAATTTCTTATATTGATGAAGCTAACTTCATCAGATACGTCATAGACGAGCAATATTCCCTTTGCACCACGACAGAAGAAGTTGCGAAACGGACCCACAGTCTCCCTTAAAGCTACTTTGACATTTGTTTCTCCACATTGTATTACCTTTAGCCAAAAATCAGGACAAGTTGGTGCTTTCACTGGGGATGTGAATGAATCATCACAAAATCTTTGTGATAAAGAAGTTTTCCCCACACCTTGATTTCATATAATACAAAATGAAAAAAAGAAAAACAATTATTTAGCGGGAATTATTAGGATGATCGCTTACCAGAATCGCCGATACAGGAAAGGTGTATCACTTTGTCTATCAACATATCTTTTCTTGTGAAAGTGTTTGAATCAAGTTCAAAAAGAGGGGGAAATCATTTCTGATAATAACATAAGACAAGAATAATTATCACATATTAGAGAAAAAGATTCGGGGATTGGGGGAAACCCCAACCATTTTGTGCTTTTTATAGTTCCCATTTCCCTCGGGTGTTCTTCATGATCTTTATCAAACGTACAAACGTATCTGATCCTTCCTTTCAAATAATGATCTTCATTACTTCTTAAACTTCAATAAACTCCAGCGACACGGCCTTCCATCCAAGACAATTAGAAGTACAGGACCTCTCTTTAGAAATCAAGCAAAGATGTTCAAGACAACAAAAAAGCTTCATTCCTTTTTTCTTTTGTGTTATATTATTATAAAACACGCAAAATGAAATGAAAATATCGAGAAATAAGAAATGTCTCGATTTCTCATGGTCTGTTTTTAAACACTAAACTAACGAATCGATGGACTAACCACGAACTAACTGCATATTATCTTCTGAATATTGCCTCTGTTTCATTCTAAATCCCTTCCTCTCGAGAAGAATTGGATGGATCTATCTCTATTCAATTAGGGCTGATAAAAAGGAAAGAGGGAAAGAAGTAACATAACAAATAAACTCTCCACACCTCATTGTATGAGGCGGCAGAAAGATGACAGAAGAAAAACAGGTATAAGGTCATGTAATGTGCACTTCGCATAGAATACATATGCACATGTTAGTGGAGAACATAATAGTTGAAATCTGATAATACACGAACAACAACAATAATGAGAGAAATCTGGTGAACCACACTTTATATACAAAAAAGAAATACAAAAGTGAAAGAAACGTGAAAAACAATCAACATGAAGATAATATTGTATAACTATATAACAGTAGTCTTGTTCCTATTATTGATCGTTAAATCTAAAGACAGGTGTCCAATCATAACTATCTGGATAGATTGGTTTCACTGATGTTGCACCACTTTCATCTAAAAAATCTTTTAGTTTCTGTGTGAATTCATTCCCTGCTTGACTTTTGATGTAATTTATAATACTTGGGAAGTTCTTACTACCACCAAAGTCTCCTCCATAGATATCAAAGATCTTTGGTAAGATTATCAAGTTCTTATTAATATCGTATTCGATATGATCTAATAGATATTGCTTGGCATATCGTTTCATATCGGACGATAAGGTATAGAAGTCTTTGAAGATACATAGTGTTGGTGATGATTTGGATGCTGTATAAAGACAGAACGATAGATTAGGTATTGGTACATGAATTGCATAATCTCGACGAGGATCTTTTTCTATAAATTGAAATTGATGAAGATAAAGTCTGATAGCAAAGCATATGCGACATACCTGCGAAGGAATGGACATCTATTAATGGGCCGAGGATGGTAACTTGAGTAGAAGCATTTCTCAAGATACCATTCTCAATCTTGATAGAAAAATAGTATAATATAAGAAACGAAGGAGGAAGAGGAGATACTGGTTGGCTTACATCAAGAAGGGAGAAGTAATATCCTCCAATATTATAGACATTAGAAGTCATGAAACCTCCTCTTTCTATTGGCGAAGTACCAAGTATTCCTTTACGAATCGTTGCATGAACTATTATTGAAGATTAATGGTCCAATTATATCTATTGCATTCATAGGATAATAACTTACTTCTTAACATATTATAGACATTAATAAAGAAGACAATTCTTGCATGTGATTTCCCCGGTACTGTTCCATCTGATCGCAGAACTTTCAAATCAACTTTCTATAAAATCAAAGAATAAAATATCATGTAAAGAGTAGGTTATGCCTTTGATCTCTTACCTGTAATTGACATGTTTCTTTCTCAAAGTTCTGAAAAGATGTTAAATTTCGTAAATCATTTAATACTTTATTATCAATCATCAACTATAAAGAGAGAAGATGATAAATGAGGAAGGATAGTGGGAACGTTACTCTTTCTCTTATTACCTCAGTCGTATTATGATTGATCCTTCGCGTATGAGGAATACCTGAAGGACTTCCACAATAAGCTTTAATCATCTCTTTTAACGATAATAACAGTTTATAAGATAATTTACAATAATTCTTCTCATTCCCTTCAAATAATAACCTTGTACAAGTATTGGCACCATTCATGACATCTGAGCGATTCGAATGATTTGGATTAGGAATCGATTCAAATTTAGCTCCGCTACAATGAAGATAAGGGGAAGGAGCATAAGTAGGTTTAAGGATGACTTACTTAGATGCTAATTGAATACTTCGTCGTCTTCTCACTGCCTCTCCTGATAATATTATACGAATAGTAGCAAAATCAGCAGATGAATCTAATACATTGATTTCATTATCCTTTTCTTCTTTCCGAATCTTTGTTTTGATTTCACGTCGTAATAGTTCTAACATTAAACGATAGGCATGTATACCTATGGTTGATTGGATTTGATGAAAATATCTAATAAAAGAAATTTCATTAAATTGTTCATGAAAGTATATATTCTTATATTCTTGTATAAATAATTGTAATAAACAATACGAGATATGTGATTCATGAACAAGATTTCTTGAGGATGCAAATGATTGTATCGCATGTAAATAATCTTCGGAATTTAATAGAAGATAACCTGTTAATGCCTTAATTATTGGGAGAAATGAGCCTTCCTGAAGGTTTCCTTCATTATTCTTGTCACTCTTTGTATTATTTAGTTCATCTTGAATTTCCTGTTCTTTCCTCTCCATGGATTGAAAGTAACTTAATAAACGATCTTTCACTGTGGCATGAAGAAGCGCATTAAATTCATTCTCTAAAAGAAATGTTTTAATATCAACAGCACTTTCTGTTTCTTGATGAATATTTTCGAAGATTGGGAAAGAATTCTCTCGCTCAACAGATAATAGGCGAGGTGTACTGGGAGGAGCTATCAGAGGACCGAGCCCTTGAAACGAAACCCTTCCACCTGAAAAACTGCTTCTGGATTCAGGTAATCCAAGCGGTGAGAGCGCTTCATCTAAAGCCACCGAGGGAGGAGGTGGAGGAGGGGAATTAGAAGAAGTAAATTTCATACAACTTGAAATAATAAAAGATTGCTCTGATAAAGCATCATGTAAATTGGTAAAATTTCGATTCGGGTCATCTTTTGCTTTGCTATCAATTGACGATTCTTCATTGATTCCAAGAATATCTTTCAGATGAAAAGTGAGATTTAATAGCTTTCCATTCTCAGATTCAGTGATCAACTCCTCAAAGAAGGGATAACGGTCCTAGATAAAAGAATATTACATACATCACATAAAGGTAGGAGACTATCTTACCTCAAGAATATGATTATTAATCTTTATCAAAGCATCTTGATAAGCGAATGAGATCTTTGATACAGTTGATCGCATTTTTGAGATTCTTCGCTCAATTGCATCTTTCATATGATCTTTCTCATCTTTAGGAAGAGAAGAGGTCGGAATATTTGAAGGTTCTGCCAAGGGAGGGGAGGGACTTTGAGGAGAGGCAACATCAGGACCCTTTCTACTAATACCCGAAAAGAATCTTGAAAGGAAGGTCTTCTTAACACTTTCTGTTACTACGGGTGATAATTTTGGTATACTTTCGACATTAGATGAATCAGCAGGAGCAGATTCAACAAAAGGAACTTTTGTCACCAAATCTGCTGATGGCTTTACAGCAGAAGGAACTTCCAAAGTTGACAGTTTTACACGTGGAAGTTCAGCTTTGTCTTCCTCACTGATCATAACGTCACCAATAGTCTTAGGAGGAAAACATTTTAATAATTTGGTGGAATACGAATAATGAGGACTTAAATAATTAGTAAAGTCTTTATTTCCCGAGAACATTGAAATCTTTTCAATACAAGAAGATTGGCTTAATTCATTTAATGAATGATAATAATTGGTTTTAAAGAGAGCATGACGGAAATCTTCATAATGTCGAAGAAATCTTTCATCAAGTGAAGAAATCACAGGGGTTTGTAACATCTTCGAAGAGAAGGGAGTAAATGAGTTGCCTTTTACGACTTTATGACCTTCTATCACTGGTGTTTTATTGGCTGGACCAGAACTTTTGGAATCAGAAGCTAAATTATAATATTCAGAGAAGTTAGGACAGGATATTTGTTCCACTGTTGCAATCGCACTCGAAGAGGAAGACGAGGAACGGTGCTCAATTGTTGCACTCACGGAAGAAGGAGAACGTTGTCTTAGTGCATTTTTATTCGAATCTACTAATGCAATCCATGTGTTCCTTGCTGATGCACTTCCACAAGTAAATCGTAATTTACGTGTTCTTAATACTACATCAAACACATGATCGATTGGTTCACGGCTACATGGATTCACTGATATAATCTCTTCGAGGGAAATTAGAAATAATGGTAAGTCATCAGCATATTCGTAAACTGCAAACATGCTTGAATCCATTTCAATCCAACATAACGTTTCCTTTTCGATATAATCATGCTCAATCTTCACTTCAATATCTTTCCATAGCTGCACACATCCAAAGACGAAGCCATATTTTTGACAACAACCTAATTCATTGGACACCGACTCTTCTGCCATACCAAATATTTGATGGATCACTTCTCCCACATGCGCTTCTTCTACTCTCCTCCGAAAGAATCCACTTACCGTACAAAACTGTGGTGAAAGTAATGAAATATTAATAAATGAAAAGTATTTTAAGATTTCTGTGCATCTTTTAGAATATGATGCTTTCGAAGGTGACTCTTCAATTGAACAGGTTTTCGAGATCGATCTCTCGAACCAATCTCCAACAGGAGCTTTTATTCTATTTTCGATTTCTTCTACCATTCGTTGAAGTAGTAATGGTGGTGCAGCGATATACGCTTCTTCGCCTGGGGCGGTAGGAGTATGGATAACAGCACTTCTGTCCAAGTTTAATATTACCACACCTGGAAGTGGCCAATCGTTCTCGGTTAGCATCTTCAGATCTACTCCCATTACATAAGCGCCAGTTGAGTCCAAACAATCAAGCGCAGGAATGACGGGTATGTAATGTGTCTTCGCTAAAGTCATTGGTGAGATGATCTTCTTTAGAAACTCACAACAAGGAAGTAACAGTGATGTATCTTTACTTGTTACTATCACATTCCGCTCTACCATAATCGCTTCCCATGCTTTCACCATCATATAAGGAGTCAGTGTAGTTAATGCGATTGCATCAAAGTCTTCTTGTTCAAGATTGCATAAAGAACCAAACGAAATCGTCGCATTACTCTTCCCAAATATGAATTTATAATCAATCGAAGGTAATGCAAGAATAGGAAACTCACAAAAGGTATAAATGTAAGGTAAAACAGCATCGATTGAAACATCATTTTCAATAAATTGACAAAAATTACGAAAAAAGGTAAAAATTGGCCAATGAGAGACAAAAGCAATGAATTTATGATTGGAAGAACGAATGAATAGATATAATCTGCACTCATTATTTTTAGTAATATAGCTAATACATCGATCTTCATCCGGTTGCTTCTCCATCGAGGGAGAAGTAGCAAGAAGTTGTTTTAAGCCAAGCTCAATTTCATCAATATTTTTCTTGACTCGTGGATGTCGTGATAATACATCAATCGAATTCTGTACTGTGTTATAGGATAACACAAAAAAGGAATGTAAGACGGTGTTAAGATCTTCTGCTGGTTGTGTTAAGATACTAAGAGGATGCAGTATCTTCTCTGCCATTTATTTCCCCTTGAGATATTTCTTCTCTTTTCTTTCAATTGGAATAAAATTATACATTCTCAATCACTTTGTTAGAGAGTATCTCTCTCTATTTTTCACAATTTTCTCACGAAGTAATGAAGAAAGAGAAAGTGAACGCTTCAACGAGTAAAAACGGTTATCGTCTTCGTCGTACAGACGAACGATTTCTTCTTAGTTTGTGCGAATCGTGCACTTCATGTCCCTTCTATTTCATTAAAGATTAAAGAACACGAGTCAATTCAAACATTCTCTGCTGCTAGCAAAGAAAATTCACGAAGAAATTAACACAGAGAAAAGAGAAAGAATTCAAGTCTTTCCAAAAGCACAGCGTTTTACCTCCCCTCTCGGTATCGGTAAGAAATAACCTCTTCTTTCTCGTCTCGTTACCTTTATCGATGTGGCATAAAAACGAAAGAATACCAAACCTCTTAGAAATGACCAGAAGAAGTCGAATGAGCAAGTTGCGGGGGAAGTCCGTCTGCTTGTTAAAAGGTATATAATGTAAATTCGAGAGCAATTTTTGTTATTTTCTTTTGCTTGTCCATACAATTTGTGAAGAAAGTCATATTTTCGAAGTAAGAAGATTCTCTAATATTTCACAACTTTCTAATATACTCGAACTAATCTGTCTTTCATCCTTCTTCGGTAGTAAACGAATCTCTCGCGAGACATTTAATATTTGATTCAATAACACTTGGTCATCATCATCTTGCTTGGATGGTATTATCACTTCTTCAATCTTCTTTTCTACTTCTTCTTTTTCTTCCATCTGATTCACTACATCTGTTCCCTCTTCTTCCTCAATCTCAACAGAAAAATATTCAACAGGTTTATTATTAATATCAGTAAATAAGTCACTCTGAAAAAGAACTTCGACAGGATTTTCTTCTAATGACAACCTATTTGTTAATAAATGAATATCCTCGGCATCAACTGATTCTTTGGTCGGTTTATCATGATTATCATTATCATGATCTTTGTTATTCCTACTACGAATCACATAAACAATGAAAAACTGTAAAATTCTTTCAATACTTCCAATATCTTTACCTCCACCACCAGCATGTTGTCTTAATCCATGAACGACCTCCGAATGTTCATATTCATTATTAATAAATTCATAACAAACATGTAAGAAATAATCGAAGAATATTCGATAATCTCTTATAACTTCTTGATAAAAAATATCTAAATGTGATAAATTCAATATTGTGACAATAACTGTTTCAAGACGGAATACACCATAACCAAATTGATGAATATAATAAGCATAAGGATTCTGTTCAGTTGACTGCACATAATTTTCTGCCATCTTTAAAATATCCGTTAATAATACCTTCATCATATCTAATATACTCCGAACTGTATTGATCGATAATGAAGAGTAATAGTCCGGACTGTTATGATAATAATAGTTCAAACAAATGATCCTTGCCGGGATTCCTTCTTTTACTCCGTTTAATATGATTTGTCGAAAATAATCGATTTCTATCTTTGCATCCTCTACTAATGCTTTATTACCCTTCTCATACCCACATATATA
>VKHI01000107.1:0-18002 GCA_015145745.1 Poterioochromonas sp. DS
CATGTCAAGATTGAATTTAGTATTAATGTTCATACAGTTTTTCTTGAGGAGTGTATGGTGGAGAATATTAGCTGCCTTCGAAAGGCTCGTGTTGTTCGATTACTGAACTGTGTAGGTGATGTTTTAGATGTTAGTAGCTTAGCATCAGTTCCATTCGTCTCAATTGTCAAATGTCGATGTCGACATGCTAATTATGAGAGTTTAAAGAATGTTCCTAGATTCAAACTTGATGATATTGTGCTTGATTGAACTGGAACCAGAAATCAATTTATAAAAATATGAATCTAATGGTTGCCGGTAATCGATCTGATATAGTTGAAATAAAACGTATTTTGATTAATAAACATAGCTCTGCTAACTCTACCTAGGCTTCCTTCGTTTTTTATTTACTTAGCTTTAAATATACTTAAGTATAAGCGGTATACAGTACATCTCGGCATCTTTTGTAAATTATGAAAAGAGAGATGAAATCTCTACTTTCCATCAATAGGAAATCAACATTCCATGTAAATGATAAGATTTACTATGTAATGCGATATATTTAAGGAGAGAAAGAGAATGGAGTAGTATTTAGGTTTATAATTGATGAACATAACAAGATGATTGTGGTATAAATCCTACCCAACGAAATAGATTATATCATTTATGTTTCAAAAGCTTTTGAAGATCAAACCTGTACATTTAGTAATCTATTCTCCATACATTCGAAATACAGTGAGTGATTGTTTGATCGAATTCAACCACGTAAAGTTACTTCACTGCTACCGTAAGTTTACGAATAATATTCTTGGGATGTCAACAAGAATTCCAGTTGAACTACTTCATTTGATTCTAACATATCTTACTATTGTTTGGTTGGAAGGGAGATTCGTGATCTATCCACCAAGAATCTGCTAAACATCATCTTCACTATTAGTTCTAATGGACGGCACAGCAAGAAGAAGATCAGGATCTTTGGAGAAACCTTTCCCTTCAAACGAGATAGGGAGTTTCAATTTCAGAATGAAGATATTATTGATATTAAAAAGGATTATTCAACGATCGTTATCACTAAAAATAGATTTATCCAACTCCATTCCCAATCTGAGATCATCTCCCCAATTCACCACCAACCTCAAACCTTACAACTTGCTCATGATGTAAGTCAACGATTTCTCAAAAGATATCACCTTCTACATTTAGCTTGGAGAAGATTTCTTTCGTTCTATCAGTTTTTCCATGATTTCGTTGTCGCTTGGGACAAATTTCATTCTTCCACTTTATTTAATGTTTGTTCAACAATTAGTACTGTCCTATTAGGCGGAGCAGCTTTCCTCATCTCCTCGATTCCAAATCATCCAACGTCTTTATCATTAAGTGAGATATTCGGTTTTGTTTGTATCTATTTGAATTTAGGGTTTCATCTGATTAATATGATTGCCATTAGTCCCGAGACGGTTGGTGACGATATACGATATTTAGTCGATATCAATATTCTCAAACCTTATAATATCTTAATAAGTTCCAAAGATTTGGATCATTTCATCTTCACAATCACCTTTTTTAGCTGTTTTCTTTCATTTGCATTATTGCAGTGTTCTTTATCATCAGAGAGTAGTACAAACTACACTTTTGTCAGTATCCCTTCACTTTTCTCGACAATAATTGGAGCAATTATTTACTTAACGGAATTTTCTCGCATAATGATTGAAGTTATATTATTCCTCTGCTCAATCTCTTTAAGCATATTTCTTGTTGGTCTCTATTACGACCTTCCCTCTCACGGTGGGATATCATCGTTAGGCTTCACATTAATACCATTATTCCCTCTAGTGTTGGTCTTGTTGATTGCATCGATACATTGTATGATGAAAGCAATATTTTTCTGGGGAGGTTGCAATAGAATCGTTTCTTCGCGAGCAAAAGAAGATGATCATTCTTGGTTTCGATTTTGCATTAGATTCGGTGCAAATTTTACGTTCGTTTCTTCTTTATTAATGATGTTTTTGTTATTATTCAATTTAATCTTGAAAGCCTTTCAAGATAATTTGAGTTTGTCAGTCTCACTAACGTCGGTAGTATTGGCGATTTTATGCAGTCAAATATTGTGGCTAACTTTCGGGTCTCCCTTTTACTAATTTGAAGTCAACTGATACAATATTAATCTAATGGCTGCAGATTATCGATCTACCGTGCAGTACTTCGTTTAATTGGAAACTGAGTTAACTAACACGTTGCATTCTTGTTTATTAGACGCTGATAGCTCAAAGAGCTGAGGAATATGGAGGAAAGGAAAGAAAATCAAGAAACACAGCTAAAAAAGTAAAGCAAGGTGACTAGAAGAAAATGACCAGGAGATGAAAGATTTTTGTCCAAACAGTCTATAAGACGAGGAACTGCACAATTTTTTCCTGTCCTAATTCAAGAAACTCGTTTTTTCAAAAAGTCGTCAAAGTCCCTAACAAAACTCCTTATTTTCATTGAGTTGACTCGATGACTATTTGAACACAATCCAAGAAACTATATTATTCACTATATTATGAATAGTTTCTTAAGACAACTCTTCACCCCCGGAAGTTTCAATCCTGCAATAAATAGCCACGATGTTGTAGGAATGAGCAACCGGATTGAAGATTCACAAACACAAACAAATATCTTAAAAGAAAATCGATTAAGAGATTTGCCTGAAAAGATTTATTATTCCTTCCGAGATTATCTCACACAAGATGATTATCAACAACTTCTTAACACTTCTAAAAGATTATTTCTTGAAATACGAAGGAAAAGTATTATTTATCATTTAACTGAGAAATATTCTATTAAATATTGTGAAGATGAAAACTATCGAAATCAATTAATAGAAAAAGTAGAGAATCCTTTCAAACAAATTATCATCAAACTAACTCATTTAGACATTAAAAAGCATGAAGAAGTTCTTGATCTTATCCCTGTTTATTTAATCTGTACAAGTTTTCCTCGAGATCCTCGTTTGGGTCTACGATCTCTGAAAGAACTCCCTACTAGGAATCCAGGGATCTTTCTCTTTTTACGAAAAGTGAAAGAATTTACTGCTAGTGATCCAGGATTTCCTGACATTTCCTTACTGAAAGATTGTGAAAATATCGCAGTGGATAACTGTGACCATATATCTGATGGCTTTAGTAGTCTCGGAAGACAGAGAAGTTTCTACATAAAGGACAATCCTCATCTTACCAACGTTCTGAACTTACGTTTCATTCGAACGCTTACCTTGGTAAATTGTGAGAATCTAGTAGATGTCAGTTCTCTTCACGGTGTGTATGATCTTTCTCTGATATACTGTTGGGCGATAAAAGACATATCTTCTTTAGGAGATCATCATCGTTTAGAGGTGTCTAAATGTATCTACGTACGATGGAGTAATGATGTCTTAAAGAATCTTCAGAATATTCCTGTAGTGAAGTTATTTGACTCTATGATTTCAGATGTTTCATTCCTGAGCAATGCAAAAGTCGTTCATTTAGAAGATTGTCCTCGCTTAGTGGATGTTAGTCCTTTAAGAGAAGTAAGAGAATTAACCTTAAAAGATTGTTGTAAGATTGAAGATATCTCAATGCTAACAACAGTTCAGAAGTTAACTATATTGAAATTACCAAATTTGAAGAATTATGAAAGAATGAACCAAATGATGAATTTATCCCTACAAGTGGATGATCCCTTGCTTCTAAGAGTTCCTAATGTAAAGAGTATAGAATGTTGCTATTATTCTGCCTTTCAATCTCTTTTACCACGATTATCGTCATTTAGTAATCTTCATTGTCTAACTGTTCGTCGAGTTGCGATCAAGATTAAAATTAGTTTAAGTATTCATACAGTTATTCTTGATGACTGTGAAGTGGAGAATATTAGTGGCCTTGGAAAGAATCGTGTTGTTCGATTATTTCGATGTCGAGGAGATGTTGTAGATGTTAGTGGTCTCGCGACAGTTCCAGTCGTATCATTTATTTATTGTGATTTCAAAAAAGTTAATTATGAGAGATTAAAGAAAGTGCCACGGTTGAAGTTACTTAATTGGAGCGGTTAAATCTACCTACTCTCTCCTTCATTAATGAGATTATTATTGTCTCAATCGGCATATGACCAACTGATTCATCATAATTATGAGCGTCGTATACAAAGACACTGCCTGAGATAGGCCAGTACTATCCTCAAGCTGTTTGAATATAGTCTGACAATCCCTTCATCTACCTCGAAATGAAAAGATTCAACGCATTACGATTTCGATCCTTATATCTGTGGATCTTCAGATTCCATAAAATAAAAGTTGACTAATGTAGAGGTTGTTGGTTCCACATATTATAAGGTGTTATAATTCCAAGAAATACAGTTTAGTCCAATCTCTTTCATGAATCTTTTTCCTTACAACTCTTCATCTTGTTTTGTTGTTAGTCGATGCTGGGTCCACCGCTTACTTCATCTCTCCACAATCTTTTGAGTTTGTTTTCCTTTTCCTTTAACATAGGTTTGTTATCTGTAGAGTGTAATTACTTCACTTTTTTTACTTTTCCTTTCCACAGGATTATTTGTAAGTACTTCGTAGTATTAAATTAAATAACCTTTTATTTTCTCAAGTATTTTAACTCTTTATTTCTATGTTCTCACCATCAAAAATTATCTTAGTCCGACTAGAAGTTTCTATGATTCTTCTTTCTATGTTTCAACGGCTTCCTTTTCCAGGAGTAAATTCAATTCGAGCTTTACTACCACAGATACATCGATTTTGTGAAACATTTAGAGGTAAGTCTCTGACCTTCCTTATAATTTTATTCTTTAATGAACTCATTCTATATCATCGTAGATTATCCTTCTCACTCCATCTTCATCATCCTCCATCTTCATCCTCTTTCTTCAATCCAGGATAGTTATTACTATTTACATACTGTATACTTGAGATTATTTGTATTCAGAACTCTAAGACTTTCAAATCAAAAAAAAGAAAGATTTACACACAGAGGATAGTTAAATTAATGTTACGATAATAAACAAATAGCAGTGTAGTGAGCAATAATAAATGATAATCTTGGGTTGGAAAGTGTATTCAAGGATTTGGGACATGAAGTTGGGACAGTTAAGAATATCAATATGAAAGAAACATCGCATTAGTGCAAGACACATCACAGAAAGAACTCATTTTGGAAGAAAAGGGTTCAAATGATATCATATATATCAACATAAAAAGAAACAGTCACTACAATGACCATTCATAGAACCTCTCGACTTTAATAGTCTTATTATTATTTCCTCCAGTTGTAGTGCCAGTAACATCATTGAGATTGATTTGACCATATTTTAATTGCTTGTTTGCTAATGAAGAAAAACAAAAAGTTACAAGATGTATCGTAAGGTTGATGGATAGTACTCACCTTTATAAGTCTTCCAAGCATGATAGACAATAATTGGAAGAATACAAAATACAATAAAGAAAGCAGGGAAAAAGGTTGCATAAAAGATATGCAAGTCGCTTAGTCTATGAGAATTTGAGGAACTATCAATTGTTACATTCACGACAGAAGGGCGAAAGGAGGGAACAACAGTCGGATGAATTGTTGGGATGTTGGAAGGATTTGGAGAAGGAACGATGGTTGGCATCACACTTGGGATAGCACTAGGAACAATGGTTGGCATCTCACTTGGGATAGCACTAGGAACAATGGTTGGCATCTCACTTGGGATAGCACTAGGAACAAAGCTGGGAGTAGGAGTCGGGAAAGCACTTGGCACAGCACTAGGTGTTGCAGTGGGCGTTGCGGTAGCTAAAAACAACAGACGAACGTAGCCGCCGTCACCAAAATATATCGTACCTGCAGTGTCTAACTGAATCATAGAAGGACTTAAACCAACCGCGGTAGCAACATGAAGCGATCCATTTGAGCTCCAAGGTAAACCATTTCCGGCGATCGTAGTTATATTACCAGTAACAGCCGACACCACGCGCACTCGATTGTTAATAGTATCAGCGATGTACAGGTTACCTAAAGTGTCTTCTTGACAATTATAAGGGTTATACAGGTCAGCGACAGTTGCAGCAATATCATCACCATTGTAATTAGCATTTCCTGTCCCTGCTATGGTAGTAATATTTCCATTTACAACTTTACGAATTCGATTATAATTCGTATCAGTGATGAAAATTACCCCTGCAGTGTTTCCCCAGACACCAAAAGGACTCATCATTGCAGAAGTAGCAGGCCCACCGTCACCAAGAACAGAGGCACCCTGCTTACCAGCGAATGTTGTAATGATGGTCGTTTTCGTATCAATTGCTCGGATGACATTATTTCCAGAATCTGCAAAGTAAAGGATTCCTGTTGTTGAAAGGAATAATCCTAGAGGTTGAGCAATTCCCGCAGAAGTGGCTGGACCTCCATCTCCTGAATAGCCCACATTACCTCCTGCTGTACCAGCATATCTCGAGACATAACCTGAGGTGTGATTGTAGAACCAAATGTAATATTGACTACTTGTGAGATACATATTTCCAGCGGTATCACCCCAAGCACAACCTGCTCCATCCAAGCTAATAGATAATGCAGGTCCACCAGTACCAGTGTTATTGAGATTTCCTGAACCAACAAACGTGTTGATAATACCTGATGTATTCACCTTTCTAAATTTGAGTGCATTGTTATCAGGGAGATAAAGATTTCCCACACTGTCAATCCACATTCCATAGAAATTGGAAATACCAGCAGAAGTCGCTGGCCCACCATCACCAGATGTTGAGGCTGTTCCATCACCTGCGATAGACGCCATCAAATAAGATGCATCAACAAGGTAACAGCAGATGGATAATATTAACACAGCATGGAAAAAGAAAGTCATTGTTAGTGATTTGTTGTGATTTTTTCAAATAATAACAATAAAAGTAACGATAAAAATAATAAATAATACTGAAGTGACAGTTAGAAGTTAGAAGAATTAAGCCTTTCCTTAACTTTTTATTATGAATTTCAGGGTTTTCGGATTCTCGGAGACACCCAATCTGCCCTGCCCTTCTTGGGCTCTCTCTCCTAAAAAGAAAACCCCAAAAGTGCACAAAGACGACTGTGCACCGGGCTATATCGAAAGTAACAATGAAAAGCTTCCAACGAAATCTTTTGGTCAATCTACCTGAAAAGATTTATTATTCTTTCCGAGATTATCTCACACAAGATGATTATCAACAACTTCTTAACACTTCTCAAAAATCATTTCTTGAAATACGAAGGAAAAGTATTATTTATCAATTAACTGAGAAATATTCTATTAAATATTGTGAAGATGAAAACTATCGAAATCAATTAATAGAAAAAGTAGAGAATCCTTTACAACAAATAAGAATCAAATTAAAATATTCAAAAATGATAGAACATGAAGATTTATTTGATTGTTTTCCTGTTCATTTAATATGTTCAGGTTTTCCACAATTTTTGTCGACTCCCAGTATCTCTTTGCAAAATGTGAAAGAATTTGTTGTCTATAGTTCTGACTTAGATATTAACAGTTTGTTCTCTGTAAATCAATTTGAGAAGGTTATGCTAATCGGATGTACAGGAGTTGCTTCTATTTCTTTTCTAAAGGATTGTGATCATGTAGTCCTCGAAAGCTGTGATAATCTAACTGATTTTAATAGTTTAGGAAAACAAAAACGTTTATCCATACATGACAATGCTCATCTTACCAATGTTATGAACTTTTGTTCCATTCGAAAACTAATTTTGAGCAAATGTTATAATCTAGTCGATGTCAGCCCACTTCACGGAGTTTATGATCTTTCACTTAATAAATGCGGTGCAGTATCAGATATTTCTGCTTTAGGAGGTCATCATCACCTCGGCATTTCGTGGTGTAGTAAAACCCTGTCAGGTTATGATGCTTTAAACGATATTCCGAGGGTCAAACTATGTGGATGTGATATTTTAGATGTTTTAGTCTTGAGTCATGCGAAGGTTGTCCGATTAGAGGCGTGCAACTCTTTAGTGGATGTTAGTCCTTTAAGAGGAGTCAGAGATGTAACCTTAAGAAATTGTTCAAAAATCGAAGATATTTCAATGTTAAAAGCAGTTAAGAAGCTTACTTTATATGATTTACCTAACTTGAAGAACTATGAAGGAATTAATCAAATGACGAATTTATTTCTTGTATCAAACGAAGTGACGCGAGGAAGATTTCCTAATGTCAAGGGCATCGAATATTCCACTTTACCTCTTAATTATATCTTACCATTATTATCATCTTTTACTAATCTTCATTCGCTTACTGTTCATTCTTCGTCAGTTAGGATTGAAGTCAGTATTGATATTCATACAGTTATCCTTGAAGATTGTTTTGTGCAGAGTATTAGTGGTCTTGGAAAGAATCGTGTTGTTCGGTTATTTAAATGTCGCGGAGATATGGAAGATGTTAGTTGTCTAGCAACAGTTCCGTTAGTATCGATTATTAAATGTCGATTTCGCCGTGGAGCGGTTAATTATGAGAGTTTAAAGAATGTCCCACGATTAAAAATTGATGACTGTCTGTATGATTGATGATCAAACCACTTCATATTTCTGTGTTAAAGTAACTATTCATCCTCCCTCTTCTCACATCTATTGATAGATCCTTTTCACTATATCATCCTTAATCAATAATTTTCTTAATACATGCCTTATCAATCAAACTTCAGCATTTCTTCCCAATTTTATCATGATGGAACCATTGCAGCTCAAGTGAAGTTCATCAATATTCTACCATTCAGTTGCGCAAAAAATAACCCCACTTTTATCGCAAAGGAAGGTCGTTTGATCCATCTGCTCGGGTTCTCATTATCAAGATCTACGTCCTACATCATTTTTCTGTCCGTCTCTATTATCCACAATAATGAATGATGAAGAACGAAGTCTGCTTTCCACTTGTTCGATTCTTCACCAATATATTGTGTTTTGTGTTGTTTGATCTACTTAGCGGATCTGGTTCACAAACCCCAAAGCAAGGTAATCTCGGAATCTACAATGGATAGAGTCTGGTGGAGTGAGCCAGTTCTTGAAATCGTCACAAAGCAGTGTCAATGGGCTGGATAAGGATTTTGCTAAGTGGAAGGCCGAGAGCTATGCCATGTAAAATAAAAAGAGAGAGAAAGTGAGGAGAGAGGGGAAGAAGGCAGAAGTGAGGAGAGAGAACAAATCCTCATGGCTCTTGATCACTATTTCATTATTGAATAGATTGAGCTTAGTTACCTCTTCGCCAATCATCGTGTAAGAATCCACAAACATTTGATTCATCCAATACAATACAACGACCTAATTACCAATGAACAACTTAAACCGGAATCTATTAAAGTTACCTGACGAAATTTATTATTGTTTCCAAGATTATCTCACACAAGATGACTATCAACAACTTCTTAACACTTCGAAACAAGCCTTTTTTCAAATACGAAGGAAAAGTATTATTTATCATTTAACTGAGAAATATTCTATTAAATATTGTGAAGATGAAAACTATCGAAATCAATTAATAGAAAAAGTAGAGAATCCTTTCAAACAAATCATAATAAAATTAAAATATTCAAAAATGATAGAACATGAAGATTTATTTGATTGTTTTCCTGTTTATTTAAAATCTACAACGAACAAAGAATCATATTCTAATTTTTCTCTACAAAATGTGAAAGAATTCTCTCTCTCTCGATCTGCTGTAGATATTAACTCTTTATTAAATGTAAATCAATGTAAAAAGGTATCTTTCTTAGCCTGTCAAGGAATTACTGATATTTTACCACTGAAAGATTGTGAAGATTTATCATTTGATAGCTGTAAAAGTATAACTGATTTTAGTAGTTTAGGAAGACAAAGAAGATTACGAATAGACTATAACCTTAATCTTATCGATGTTATGAATTTTCGTTTCGTGAGAACACTTATTTTGGAAAGCTGTTATTATCTCAAAGATGTCAGTCCACTTCATGGTGTTTATGATCTTTCTCTTATACACTGTGTGTCAGTGTCAGATGTCTCTTCTTTGGGAGGTCATCATCGCTTAGAAATTAGATGTTGCGGTCGGATGATGTCAGGTTATGATGCTTTACATGATATTCCAATAGTTAGACTTGCTGGAAGTGATGTTTTAAATGTTTCGTTTTTAGCAAAGTCTAAAATAGTCATTGTAGAGACATGCGACTCTTTAGTGGATGTTAGTCCTTTAAGAGGAGTCAAAGAATTAACTGTAGGAGCTTGTGCAAAAGTTGAAGATATTTCAATGTTAACAACAGTTCAAAAGCTTACTTTATATGATTTACCTAACTTGAAGAACTATGAAGGGATTACTCAAATGACGAATTTATCCATTCGAGTGATAGGAGAAAAAGATGACATGTTTAAGCGATTTCCTAATGCAATGAGTATTGAATGTAATAGTTTATATCTTATCGACATTTTCCCATTAATATCATCGTTTACTAATCTTCATCGCATCACTGTTTCTAATGATTCAGCACTAAAGATTGAAAATTCATTTGATATTCATACGGTTATCATTCAATACTGTGAAGTAATTAGTATTCATGGTCTGGGAAAGAATCGTCTTGTTGAACTTGTTTGCTGTCGAGGAGATGTTGTAGATGTTAGTAGTCTCGCAACGGTTCCATTAGTAACAATTCTCAAATGTCAATTTAAGGATGTAAATTATGAGAGTTTAAGGAATGTCCCTCGATTAAAAATTGATGATTGTCTGGATGAATTGATTTATTAAGTTTGGGGCCTTTAATACAACCACGACCTATTTCCTGTAACATATCCATTCTTTTCAGAATATGGAAGACCAAATTTACTTATCAAATTAATAATCTACTCTACTTTACAATATCTTCATATTGGTGACCATGTTCCATGATTTGATATTTAATATCATTAGTCTAAAGATATAAGATTTTGATCTATTCTAACCCTCCTACATTGTAACCCTCAGATATTCCTGACTACCGATAAATTCCTGGCTGATCACCAACTTGATTCACGGCAGTTAGCGGATGTTAAGAGGAAAAAGCCTAGAGGAAGAAGCCTCGCTGCGCTGATCCCAAAAGACCAACAAAATCTTTTCTTTCAACACTGAATGTTTTTGCTAGAACCAAAAATTCATGTTCCTTACATGATCATCATAATTCAATCAAACTCTTCAAGACTTGATTTGTATTTAGGTTGTAGTTTTTCATTCTACTTTCTGTACAATTTTAATTCCAACAGAAGTGACAAAAGATTCTTTCAGTTATCACTCATGAGTACTGGAGCAACTGACTTTTATCAAGTTATTCCAACTTGATCAGAGCTTCCTAGTTATACTTTATATTATTTCTTCTATACCTACGAATATAGATCGAAACATGATTGCAACAGATTGTTCATTAATTACAATCAGCATTTGATTATTAAAAGCCTCTTCCCATTCTTATCAAACTTCCTTACTTTGTTCTCGAGTTTTATTCTTCAATGAACTCATTCTACCTACTGTTACATCATCATAGATCATCCTTCTCACCACATCATTCTCATCTTTAATCAATAACTTCTTCAATCGTTCAGGATAGTTATTACTATTTGAATACTTTATCGACCAAACCACGTCATCCCTCTGTCTTCTTCGATCTCCTGCTACTCCTATCTCATCACGGCTCCTATCACGAGACAGAGGGACAGCTGTCGGATCGAAATAGCTTTCCCATGTTTCCACAAGCTGCTGTACCTCAGGATAATGCGCTGAATACTTCTTGATCAGATACTTGAAGTAAGGTACTGTTAGACCATGTTCATAGAGCACTGATTGAAGATATCGTTCTCTACTTAATGCTTGAATGACAAGGAAATCATGAAAGAACATTTGTTTCTTAATCAGCATTCGTTGCATGACCGCTGGTAGTCGATTAAACTCATTGGCTGGAAGGAAGCCATAAGGTGGAATTCTCTCTAGATGAGACACTGATCGACCAAGTAATGACGATTGAAGCTCATATAATAACATCGATTCCATACCATTGATCACCATCTCATCAGCTTTCATGATCGATGAATAAAACTCTTGAATGATATCTAATAACTCTTCTCTCTTCTTAATTCCATTTACTAGAACATCTTCATAATATCTCATATGAGAGTAGAGATTGCTGTTCATTGTGTTCTTCTTCTCATCGTCTTGCTTGGTTTGCTTTGGTTGTGTTCCTTGATGTTCTTTCTTGATTGCTTCTTCCATCTTCTTTAGCTCTTCTATCAGAGTGCGTGGTTCAATGGTGTTCAGATAGGCTGTGAAGAATTGTTCGAACTCTGTCTGTGTTATCTTGCCAGAAGGATATTGTAGTTGAACTGCTCGAAGGTAAAGGTCGTTGACTAGAGGAATTGCTGTGTGCAGATGAATATCATGCAACGCTGATATCATCGCTGAGGGAGATGAAGATACTTTCTTCTCATTGCGATCAAGTGAAAGAGATGAAGGTAATACCATGGCCCTCACGAACTCATTTAATGGCAGCTCAGACAGTGCTGGTTGCATAACCTTCATATAGCTTGAACGATCTGTAAACTGTTTACCATGCTCATTATTATCACGATGAATCAGTTGCTCATATGCTGACTGAGATTTCGATGATGCCTTCATTTCCTCTGATATCCTCTCCAACTTCTCTGGTGAGATCACTGACAATAGTCTCGTTACGACCTTATCATCAATGAAATAGAGTGGATGAGTCTTATCAGGAGGTAAGAAATGTTTCTTGTAATTCTCTAATCGAACAATACAATTACACAGGTCAGCATGAGAGAGGGTTTGGAGGTGTTTATCAGAGAAATGATCAGATGAATAAAGAAAGAAAATGTCTTTGGAGAACTGTTGAATGATTTCCTTCGCATTTGGGACTTCTTTGAGGACTAATGGAGACAAAACTGGTGGACGACTTGCATCTTGTGGACGGAGATTCATAACAAGTTGATTCCAGTCATAGTGCGATTGCTTTGAGAGAACACGAGTGATGAGTCCAGAAATGGGAGTCATGGCTGAAAGGAACATCCAAGAGAAAGGCGATAGTTCGATTGGATACACTGGAAGACTGAACAATGTCTCCTTCCATAAGAGATACTGACCTCGATGCAACACATCTAACATGAAGGGAAGGTATAACGATCCTCCGCTTAAATGATACAGGAACTGTTGGATCAAGGTCCTATTGGCGAAGGATGCAAAGCTCTCGTAGAAGGGGAGGTTTTGCAACACATTGATGATGTCGGGTCGTCCGTCTCCCTCATCTTCTCGTGTTAAAATAAAGACCGATGCCGTGACTAAATGAGCAACTGCTGGATGAGAATAAGAGAGAAGATGCTTCAGTAGGAAACCATAGAAGAGAACAGCATCAGTTATCGCTCGATGTAATAGTGTGATTCTAATTCTTTCTTGATGCATCGGATCAGTTGGTGAAGCTCCCATCCAACGTACTGGCCGTTGTGATGGCTCAAGAAGAGCTGCTAAGAGCTCTTTCTCAACTTCATTTGCGATATTCTCGTCGTTGTCGTTAATGAAAGGAGTGGAAGGAGTAATAGGGTTATGAAGTTTATTGCTGGATGATTGGGAAGAGGTATTACTCAGAACTCGTGCTATCTCATCGCTATACAACCAATCAGTCAGTCTCCATTTCTTTATCTTTTCGTCATTCCGATTCATGACACTCAAAGCTATCGGAAGCACCAATAGACCTAACAACCATCTCCCACCAGAGCGAAGAAAATTCGATCGCTTCTCCCAGACACCCTCTGATACTTGTACAGAACGAGCCATCAGGGAATGAAAAATTGGAACATCAGCTTTCATACCAAGAAAAGCCTTTGATGAAAAGTAAAAGAAGGCAATAAAGGTTGGCAGTTTAATTAAGTTTTTATTGATTTCATGCCATCCAGCATCGTCAGGAGACATTCTTTCAGCATGTGCGATTGCAAGTTGCTCCTCAACCGAGTCCATATTTTTCAAATACCTCTCATTTAGTACCGCGTGCTTGTGAGAAGCCTCTGATAAGACACAAAGTATCTGAGTTAGAGGGTGGTGGAGTAGCGGAGAATCTGATGTTGCTGTTGTCTTTGGAGTGGCACATTTGAAAGTAATTGCGTTAATGGTCTCTTTCGGTGAAAAACTTTCTAAATTCATTTGTGCCGTCACTCGTTCGTTCTGAAATTTCTCCTTCATAGTGGTAGACTGTAGCTCCGCGTTGAGGTCTGAGGAGAAGAGTTTTTCAATACATTCCGCCCAATCCCTTTTACTTATCCTTTTATCTAGTTTATTCGTGAGATTTGCTGTCAGTAATAGTTGAGCAATCTCTTCAACGCGTTGATTAACAACAATATTCTCATGAGATAAAACTCTCGCTGATGCCTCAATAAAGTTTATCTTCTTCTCATTCTGCGGATTTTCTTTCTCTAGAAGATCACTCTCTATTAAAGCATATAATCCAATGAAGCCGATTGCATCAACTACGACTCTTGCAGACTTAAACATTGATCTCTTCTCTAAGCCAACACAATCCCTCTCAATAATGTGGAATAGCTTAACTCTTATTATGTATTTGTCTAACTATTACGCAATAGCTTAACTATTGCGCAATAGTCTAATAATAATTGTGAAATAGCTTAATAACCATTGATTAAGCAATACCTTAATTCACTCTTCGTCAGTGAAAATGATGCACTTCAATTGTTTCTTACAAGTTATTGTCTTTATCACCTTATTACAAGGATTGTATGGCTTTTCCTTCCTTAAAGGACCTCCTAAGGTCAATGGGATTAGTAAATTACCGAAAAATCATGGTTTAAAGCTTCCATCTATCGGTGGAGGAGGTATTGGAGGTGGTGGGAATGGGAACCCTCCAAAGAACAATGATTATTTCACTGTCATTGCGCAAGGTGAAGATGAAGGTTCTTCGATTGTGAAATTATTGAAAGGTTGGTTTCAAGCATACAATCGCAGTCTATTAACACATCCTTACCTCACTAAAATCATCTCCTCTGCCATTGTCGGAGGACTTGGAGACATTCTCATCCAGTTCTGGCTCCCTTATTCGAAAGGACTGACTCCAAAGTTTGACTTGCGTCGATTCCTTGTCTTTACTTCTGTTGCGGGGTTTTATATCGCCCCTGTGTTGCATGTGTGGTTTAACTACCTCAACTACTTCCCTGTGCCATCCAACTTTAATCGTGTTGCGAAATCTTTAGTGATGATCTTTTTAGATCAAACCATTGGTGCAGTTGTAGTGAACGGTGGCTTCTTCTTTGCCTTTGAACTGGTATAGTGCCCCTAGCTCTCTCATTGTTATTCCTTCTCTAACTTGTTTATTAGGCACAAAGACTCGTCCCACCTTACTCAGAAGGATTGAGTTTACCAGCCATATGGCAAGCCGGTAGTGAATCAGTGAGGAGAAATATGTGGAAGACCTTAGTCATGAATTGGTATTCCTGGCCAATCATTAACTTCCTCAACTTCCTTTATGTTCCTATTCAATTCAGGTGAGTCCAATGCCACTAAATCAATTCCCTTCCTTTGTTAATAACGCTCATTCTCAATACAATAGATTATTGGTGTCGAATGTCGCGGCAGTCTTCTGGAATATGTTCCTCTCAAACACAGCCAATAGTTAGATGATGTCATTTCTCCACCACCACCACTATAGTCTCCTCCCTGTTTCATGTAGAAGCTTTTTGTCTCCTCTTTCAATTTATGAGGCTTTGATTTCAATCAATCACTTCTTAATTTTCTATGCACAACTAATAATAGTTATGATGCTTGTCTCGATGAAGCTCATACTAATTGTTTAAGTTTAATACATCAGCACAAAGCAACAATACTCGAAATGAACTGAGAAGTAGTGAATAAAATTCTCTATGTACAACAAAAAGCTACTATATATATGACGTTCTTATCATGATGAGCTCAGAACAATACCATCATCTATGATGTCAGTCATAGTCTAGTCGTATATATATACTAATATCATCCAATTCGATCGTTTTATTAGATCTCCTCGATATAATCTTGTACCAATTGATTCTTTTGTCTTTCTATAATAGTTGCATTCACTTTCACTGCTCGATGTGTCAGTGATTTCCTTTGTTCTTTATCCATAAAGATACTCCTCTTTATACCAATACAAGACATTAAGAGAGGATGACGAAGATGATAACGGCGATGCTTCCTTACCTTATCGACGAGGAAAGCGACTTCAGGTGTCATAAGATCTAATGATTGGCAGGGATTATTCTGTGTGATGAGATCAGTCAATGCCTTCATCTGACCGAGGAAAGGAGGAAGGAAGTCTATCTGATTGCCTGACACATCAAGAGTATGTAAATATCTTAACTCTCCCAACCAATCAGGTAACACTTTAATCTGATTATTCCTTAACGATAACTTTTCTAATCGTTTTAATACTCGAATCTCTTCAGGTATTTCTATTAATTGCATATTATTTAATTCAAGTACTTTGATAGTAGGGATTTCACTTAATACACGTGGCCAGCCAGAGACATCTATTATATTACTAGTAAATGAAAGATCAAGTCTTTCTAACTGCTGGAATAATATTATTTCATCTAATGATTGTAAAGGATTTTTCCGACTTATTAATTCTTTTAAATCATTGATTTGTAGTAGTAATAATGGTAATCGTTCCACATTTAATCGTGAGATATCAATAGAACGATATTGTCGATCATCTTGATCTCTACAACGACGAATACGAGATAGGAGTAGAATCTCTTCTTTACCTCTTTCTTTTTTCTCTTTCGGTGGTTTTTGTGGTTGGTTATTGGTTGTTGGGGTGACGTAGTCCTCTAGGTCAGGGATTGCTAGGACTTCTAATGGTTCTGCCGAGAGCATCATTGGAGACTGAGGCTTGGTATAATCCACGTAGGCATTAGTAGGTGTAGAATTGCGACCAGGAGAGCGGGTGGAACCCTTTGTGGAGAGAGATAACGATGGTTTGCGAAGATTGAATGTCATCGTATTTTTACGAGATTGTGTTGGAGTGACAATCTTCTTCCCTTCTCCGTCTTTATCACTCATACTACTACGAGTAGACATCGTCTTTTGTAATTTCCCGATGGAAGCAGTCTTTCTCATATGTGTGGAAGGAGATCGAGTGCTCATTGTAGGTGAGCGAGGTGGAGGGAGATGTGTTGATTCCGTGTTAATCGTTCTCGATGAATCTTCAACAGTTCTTACGGTTGGAGCAGTAGATATCTCTCGAACAAATTTTCCTGAAATCTTTGAAGCAATTCCCTCTCCCTCGAACTCAACAGAATAATATTGTCCATTATCAAGAACCTCTTTAATCACCGCTGGAAGAAATTTTCCTGAGGGATGAGTTGCTTCAATCTTTTGTCCCTTCTTATATCTTGCTTTAAATCCAAGTAAACTCCACATAATTGACAACTTCTCTCAATAATAGTCTTTCTAACTTCTAATGTTTTCCGTTACAATCTATTCGGTGTTATCGGTATGTCGGTAGACTAGTGAAAGCGCTTTTCAATGAAGAGAGCCACCTCATCAGAAAAGCGCTTTAGCACCTCTCTTATTGACATTGTTGCACCAATCACAATAAGCAAACCTTCTCCTTCCAACTACCAGAGCTATCCTCCCTCTCTTCAGAGTATTGTGGCTATCATTTGCTAGTGCGAGATAGCTTTCAACTGTTTATCGAGAATTTTCTGTTTTCCTTGATCGCTTTCCCTTAAGGCAAGTCATCGTCATTGTAACCGGAATTATCGCAGTTTAACTCTCTCTCGCTTCAGACCTTTTTGATTTAGAGTAAATACCCTGTAAAATATGAATCGTCTAAGTATATCACTTGCAGCATCGACGAAGAAGACGTCTGGAATCATCACCTCCAAGCGCTTTATCACTTATATCGAGAAAGCCATGGGAAGAAAAGCAGCAAATCAGTTCATTGAATCAATGGAACTCAATAGCAAATACATTGTAAGCATAATAAACAGTGTTTTTGATGT
>VKHI01000107.1:20738-40118 GCA_015145745.1 Poterioochromonas sp. DS
TTAATTAAATCATTGAAGGTGAGTTTAGGTGGTGGACGGATGCCTAGTATCCACAGAGGTAAAGCATAGACCAATCCAACGACTAACTGTAAGGCAGAGATGGTAATAGGGAAAGCAAAGACTTTCAAATGAGCATTTGTGACATTATAACCAGCATTAAACCCATACCAAGCAGCAAATAACACTAACAACTGAAGAACCTCACCCAAAGAAGAACTCGATGACTTCGCTACACTAGTCATGATTACCGTATTTAGCTCGATATAAATATGATCAAAGAAAGTGACTCCCGTCCAATAAAACAATAAAGTCAATGAAGTAGAGATTGTTCTTGCTCAACTACTCTGTCTGATGGATTGAAGTTCGGTTGAGATTTCAACTTAGAGTACAGCACCGGGGAAATCTTCTCGGCGTTTCCTAGACCCACAAGAAACCAGATAAAAGAAGTAGAGACTAAGAGACAATAGAGTTAGAATCTTTGTTCTTTGTTTGTTTTTTTCTATTTTCTATTAGGATTAAAGGTATCTATAAACTTCATGCATGAAATGTTTTCGTATCGTGTGTGTGAGTATGTAAGTCTCTTGTCTCTTATAAAATTGTCTAAACTGAACAACACTCTCTTTGATGACATCTGTTGCCGCCATAATCAAATGCTGACTGACTTGGACACGAAATCCCTGAAATTCGAAATTGCTTGGTGCAGAAGCGGAATTTTACAGAACGTAAATTTATGGTGTAATTGTCCGGTTGTTTGAATAACTGTCAACAACACAACTAGAGGCGAACTTCATATGAGGAATGATGGAAAAAGTGTCAAACAAAGTCCATTGTTACAAAGAGGGAGTGTAAAGTATGCTCCAGTGAAGCAAAATCGGAGTACGAATCCTTTTGACACTTCAAACAATCCGTTTGATGATGATGTCGAGGTTGGTAATTTGTTTGTTTTGACACTGAATTTCGACGATTTGATCAGTTGATAGGATTCAAATAACCATCCTGTCAAATCGTCAAACCCCTTCGACGACGACGAAGAAGAGATTGAGCTCTCACCTCAAAGCTTTCGCCCGCCAACTATCAAAGAACAACAGAGACGATCACTGAACCCTTTCGACGAAGATACTCCTTCAAATACCTATACACCAATCAGTAGATCCCAAGGTATATCATTATCTCCGCCATGTTGAGTAATCAAGCTAACTGCATCAATATAGTAAAGGAACGAGAGCATCAACCTCCTCAAAGCATCACCGTCACTTCTGACCGACCACCTTCACCACCCTCATCTCGTCAATCTTCCATGACTCGTGTTCCTCCAGTCATCTCAAATAATACAAGAAATTATCCCCCCAAACCACCCCAAGATCGTGGGAAATTCCTCAAGAAACTCAATAAAATCGATGAAAAACTTCAAAAGGATAAACATGAAGAGATTGACGAGGTATGCCTAGATCCTTCTCAAGAAAATGCAATTATTCGAATGCTGGTAGCAAAACGAGGTAAGTTATGGATTGCAAAACCTTTCTAATCTCCTCTAACCATACCTCCATATAGTCTATGGATATCCTGGAACCACAGGAAGTATTCTTTCCAATTACATACAATACGTCAAGAATAATCATCCATTATTAAGTATTTGTTTGTTGAATTCTTTAAATCCATTTGGTCGAAAGGAGAGGATTCTTGTCTTTACTAATTCTTTATTCTTCGCAATCTTTGTGACCTTCCTCATCACTGAGACAACCTTCGTTCCCAAAGTAAGTTAGAAGAATATCGATTATCACCACCTGTTTCTAATAAGACTTTTCTTTAAGATTTCAACTTGTAGGTTGCCATGTAATCAATTTACACCAGTTAATAGCACAGTCGTCATCTGTAATGGTGGTTATAACGATGGTCTATCTTATGGTACTATATCCTATTCGCTCTCCTTTTTCTCTCATTTAACTTATAATACATTGCTACAGATGAATACAAGAGTGCCTGTTCCTACTACAGTGATTGGATGCTCACAGCTCTCTGTGGTATTTGTATCGTAGCATATCAATCTTTATTAGAATTCCTCGCAACCTGTGGATGTATTCAAGGAAAGAAATCTTTTCAAAATAATTGTTGTGGTAGTCGAATCAAAGGATGTGTTGAATGGTTTGGTGGTTGTATGTTAACCTTTTGTACAAGTAAGATCTGATCAGTCTCATATTCCCCATGCTTGAACTAACCCGTTATTGTTAGTTGTTAGTGTAACTTTCCTGCTATGGGCGATTATTGCCTGTTATGTATTGGATGTTGGCTTTGAAATCATTGGAACGATTCTCATCTCTAAGTTATGGTCGACAGGTGAATGGTTTGCCTGGTCTGCTCCTTATTTCGCCTATCGTTATCCTCTCGATCGAAAGCATTTCTATCGGCGATTATTACGTCATGAAGGCAAAGATAAACCACTACAACAGGTCGTAGGAAGGGAGTCATCGACGCTGGTATGAAGAGAAGAAGTCGTACTGACGAGATAAATTCTTTGGAAGTTAAAGTTATCGAGCTGAGACGATTGAAGGATCAGTGAGAAGAATCAGTTCTCTTCTGTTGCAGTTATTTTATGCATTCTCTTTCAAGTATTGAAGATTGCTGACGAGTCTTTTCACTTTTCTCAACGTGAACGCGATTCCTTCCCAAATAATACTGTACTTACAGGTTCGAATAATAATGGAGGTAATCTTTGCAATTTTCTATTAATTTAGAGAAGAGTAATCGACCATGATTGTCTTTGACTGACTAACCTTACTTTCTGAGTAACTTCACAGTATATCCTTTTCCACAAGTAATAATAACATGAAATTGTTCTTTAATCTTTTCATTCACCATAAATCTCCAATCTCCAGACAATTCTATTGTTTCAACCGTTTTAAACGTATTGAAAAGAAGAAATCTTAATCGTTCAGATGCTTCAAATTCAACCCAGAAAGAACGAGGATATAAATAAAGTTTCAACACTTTCAAATGAATCAACTTATTATTCAACTGTTTGAATGATGATAGATGCTTTAAAAATGATTCATGATTCTCAGGTTCTTGATGAAGTTCTAACTCGACGATTGAAGATAAGCTATCACCAATGAGAGGCAGTTGAACTGTTGGACATTTGCGGATTGTAATGACTCGTGCATCTTTTAATGAGCTAATATCTCGCAACTCAAACATTCGTACTAATGTAATATTTTGATTGTTAGGACCAAGACCAGTCAATGTGGTAATTTCATCCAATTCTTCAAGATGAATTGATCTAATCTTTTCCATGTTATTAAAACTAGAAAAGTTCGGACACTTTGAGATTGTAACCTTCTGCAATCGATTGGGAGGTAAGCTTGTAAACTGAACAATGCGATCAAGGTGCAAGGTTAAGAGGGTGTTCACAGGAAGATTAGTAATTCCCATTGTGTTATGAATAGCAAGTGATTTTAGATGCAGACAGTTTTCGAGATCTACAGTAATATTTGGACGATCTTCAATAATCTTCAATGATCGAGTATAACGGAATGCTGTCGAATAAGTAATCACTTGTCTGCAAAATCCTATACTGACTCGGTAGTTATGGTTCAGACAAGAGATGTCAGTGACATTCACACAGTAATATAACTCTAAATCATGAATCCCGTCTAAACATGAAACATCCTCAACACTATAGCAGTAGTGGAGTTTCAATGATCTTAATCGAGGATAAGTAGGAAGGCTTAACTCGGTAATTCTTAATTTCTTACAACTTTTCAGGAAAAGTGATTCTAAATTAGGAATTACAAGATTGAAAGATTCAATATTTGTAGCTTTTTGTAAAGAAAGATATTTTACTTGGAATGATTGGGAGTTTGTAAGAGTCGATAAGATGCTGTCAGACATCTCATGGTTGATAGTGAGACTATAGAAACTCCCGAAATCGGACAGGGCTTGGAGAGTTTCCTCAATTTTATTGCTCGTAATAGATAATTGATTATAAGGATCATTAATGCTTTGAAGAAGTCTCGTCTTCCTCTCATCTGATCTCCATTTCCAATGATCCATACGAATCACAGTTCTTCTCACTTTGGGAAGCAATAAATTTGATAAACTTCGATTCGTTGATGCAAAGGAAACACTTCCCGTGTATTTTTCCTCACTAATATAGTCAGTAATGCCTAGTAATATCTCTAGAGGGAGGTCTATGATTGCTATCATAGTATCATAGTATCATATAAGTATTATTTGTGGTTGTTAGGGATTAGCAAAAATATACGCTACACTACACTACAGAGGACTTCAAAAGATATAGAGATATACATGTCATTCTATCATCAAGAAGCGACTTTCTTGATTTGAAAAGCTAACTGGCTTCGTTCTTCATTTCCAGAGGTCTTATCTTATATGATCCCTGCTCATTATCGACGAAAGATGAATGATTGTGAAAGAAGAATAACTGAGCACTAATCAAAAAACATATTTTAACTTATGTTATTCAATGAGTGAAGGAAAATGTATTTAATACTACATTACTCGCATGAGAAAGGTAGAGAACATACTGGTTTAAAATTGAAGAACATACAATCATGTAGTCTTCTTACTGTTTTATCTATCTATGACAAATATAGTGATGATACAAAGAAATCAGGGCAACAATGTTACTGAGGTAAACGGTCTTTCAATTAGAGCTTGAGAGGAGTGGAAGTGTTGTTCACAGGGATGACATCTGCGGTCTTCCCTCTCTTAGCGGAGTACTTAGAGAGAAGTTGCACACGATTGTCATAAGGACTAATACCGTTGTTAGGATCAAGGGTGTAAATGTAGTCATTAGGCCAGCAAGGACCTGCTGACCAGTAAGTGTAACCAACAAAAACATCACTAACAGAGTTAAGGTAGCCAAGGAATGGCTCACCATAGTTGTACACACAGTTATCATTGTTTCCCAAGCCAAACTCAGTAATAATGGCTTGCTTACCGACAGATCTCAACCAATCAGTGGTAGCTCTAATACCGTTCCAATCAATCTGGGTACAGTCAGAGTGGGTGCCTGATCCATCGTAATCAAAGTAAATGTGCATCTCAAACATGTTGTTCTTAGCAGGATCATCTAACCCGGCTAACATCGTGTTAGATGATCCATAGTAAGGATTTGAAACCCAATTATTTAAAGAATCCCAACCATTGCCGGAAATAAGGATCTTATTACGGTTGCTCGTGCCGCGGATCGCCCAGATAGCCTGTTGATGGAAGTTAAAAACCATCTCAGTGCTCATGTCATGAGGCTCATTCATCAATCCAAACCAAATACGATCATTATTTGTATAATGAAGAGCAAGACGGTACCAAAGATTTGCGTAAGAATCGGTATCACCTTCAGGAAGTAATCCTCCATTATAGCGGAAATAATTGTGACAATCAATTAAAGCGATGTCACCGCGGGATAAAATATTATTGACAACATTATCTAAACCATTTAAAAAATCATAATTAAATTCACAACGAAAGCAAGGTTGAAGATCTTCCCATGAGAAAGGAACACGGAAGATATTATGGCCTTGAGAAGAGAACTGTTGAAGTGATCCTGCTTGAGGAGCACAACTCGTCCCTGCACCGCGAAACTCCAAACCTGCCTCATTGACACCAGAGTACTGGATGGCGCGAGTAAATGCAGCCAAAAAGGCGAGGGTAACGAGGAACGTGATGAACATCTTTCTCTTCAACACAATTGAAAAATGATTTCTGTCAGAACAGAAGCAATCGCAATTCCATAGATTCCTAAATCCATAATTCCACAGAATCCTTTTTTCTCAGTTCTATTGATGTCGCTTTCCCTTCTCATATCGATGCATAAACCCAAATCGATGCTTACAGTTTGCACTCAACGCATTTACAAATCGTTACTTAAAAGGTCTAATTGAAGATGTTCAATCAGAATTTATTGATCGTCAAGTGTTTGAGATATATGAGAATCACTAAAACGGGCGTTAAACCAGGAATCTTTTGTAATATGATTTCACTTCCTCATGTTAAATGATACTTCCTTTCGTTACTTCTCCTCTTCCCTCATAGTTTTCAAGTAATGTTGAATAAAGTTTTTCGTTAATGGCTGTGCGTTGAATTGTTTTTTAATATACGGCGATACATTTATGATCTCTTCGCACTCTCCTAGAATTCTCATCATCCTTCTTCCGAATGATCTTTCACAAATATCTTTTGATTTCTTTGTTTGAGATGGGCTGATATGCACGCATAAAATTTGTATTCATTTTTAAATTCAATTTGAGAGTCATGAATTGGATTGGATTATTTCAAGCTGAAGTTGAAAGAAATAAGCTTGAAGCTTTGAAACTAACTCCAGCTCCTACTAGAAAAGAAATTAAAGTCAACAGACCCACAGTTCGAGGTGAAAATGGGACTCTTGAATACTCAAAGGAACAGGTTGGAGATTCTAGAGTGGCTTTATTCTTTGCTTTGGTACGTAACCTTCCCAATGAACGATTAACAGTGCTCTTGGAAGATTGTTTGAACCAATCAGTACTATATCCACTTCAAGCTTCTCAAATGATATCAGATCTTTTCATTTTAGCCTTTCAAACAAGAGATTGTCGAGGTGGAAAAGGAGAACGTTCAATCTTTTACCAGTTATTTATTGAGCTTTATCTGTATTACCCTCTTTTAGTCATCGCTCTCCTTCCATTGATCGCAGAATATGGATATTACAAAGACTATTTTAACATTTTATCAAATATCTCTAAATCCTCAGATTACACTCCCCTTCAAGATGCAATTATCAAGCTAATTACCTCTCAATTGAAGAGAGATGAGGAAGTCTCAGATCGAGCGAGTGAATCAGGAGAGGCAGTGAATGCTGCTTCGATTTCTCTCTGTAGCAAGTATGCTCCTCGAGAATCAAATAAATTCCAAAAAGAGAATAAATCTTTATTTAGAAAATTAGTGATGAATATGTTTCCTTCAACAACGTCCAATGACATCGAGGAAGAGCAAGCTTATGTCAGAGCAAAAGCTCTTTATCGCAAGATGATTAGTCGATTAACTCAAGTTATTGATGTTCCTGAGGTAAAGATGTGCGGAAAGCGATATGCTTCTATTGAGTTTGATCATGTTCCATCTGTGAGTATGAAGAAATATCGCAAAGCCTTCGCCAATGAGAAATTAGGAAGACGTGAAATCCCATCAGAATTATCATTCACCGGGAATAGAAGTAATGATCCTGATCGAATTGAATGTCGTAAAAATCTTCTTATTGCAATAAAAGAGAAGAAAATTAAAGGCAAACAAAACTATCCACATGATATCGTTCATACACTATTATTACAGAATAATGGTGGATCATCTATCGAGTTAGAGATCTTCCAGCAACAATGGGAAGATATTCGAAATAATATTGTGAGAATTATTGCTGAAAGATCATCCACAACAACAGCTACAACAAGTGTTAATCTTAATAAACTTGTTCCTCTAGTGGATGTGTCAGGTTCTATGAGTGGTACTCCGATGGAAGTAGCCATTGCTCTTGGAATATTAATCTCTGAAGTTAACCATCCTCTCTTTCGTGATCAAATCCTTACCTTCCAATCAACCCCATCATGGGTGAATCTAAGTTCAGCAAAGACCATCGCCGAAAAGATTACTATTACCAAACAAGCACCATGGGGAGGAACAACGAACATTGAAAATGCATTTAAATTAATAGCACGAACAATTGAAGCAAATCAATTACCAGAATCAGAGATTCCTGATTTAATCATCTTCTCTGATATGCAATTTAATACAGCAATTGGAGTTAAGAATGAACAAGCACAATTACAAAGAATTGCCACTAGATTTGCTGAATTAGGTGTAAAGATCTCTGGTAAACCTTACGCGATGCCTCGGATCATCTTCTGGAATTTAAGAGGTGATACAAGAGGATTCCCAGCTCAATCTTCCTCAGAGAATGTTCAGATGTTGTCAGGTTTCTCTCCAGCTTTATTTAAGTATATTGTTGAAGGAATGGATATATCTCAGAAGAAGAAAGTTATTCCGTATGATACCTTCCGTAAGGCGATGGATGATGAACGATATAATGCAATCAGAGAGATTGTATCCAAAAAATCTTTAATATTATAAATCCTTATTCAAAACAACATTACGAGGAGTGGTAATTCATCGTTGGGAAAGCCTCCCACTTATTCCACACCTCATCAGACATAATACCCCAATAAATACCTTTAACTAACATACATCTGTTCCCTTCCTTTCTTTGTTACTAACATAACTAAATTAAAGCTAAAGGGCATTTGTTATTCAACAGTATAAAGCAGTCAAACGCGGGTCTAAATAGAAGAAAGTTGTACTTTCATCTTGATCATCAATCAACTAATTTAGAGATTTTGATAAATTCCTTTTTTCAATTCTTCATTGTGTAGCAGCTCATTCTATTTTACAGTCTTTGTTAATATATGCACGGCTATCGCACAACGCCTCTTGCCCATAATAATCTCTCAGTGCGAGTAATCAATAGTTTATTTCAATTCCGAAACAGTTCTTCTTCAATCTTACAATGGAAGTGAATTCCATTTCTCGTAATGGCTCATATCTAACTCTCTTTATTTGCGTTCGATTTAGAAATTGTATCAACTTGTTAGAAGTCCTCGATTAATCTCTTCATTGATTGGATTCAGAGGATAATATGAGTCCATTTGAATCAATACCTTCCGGTTTCTGATAGCAAAAACCGCAAATCCTGAGGGTGCAGTGGGGCATCGTTTTCATTCATTGTTGTGGTAACCATTTGAACTTCTCTTTCTGGAGCACTCGATGAAACAAACATAAAAACTGTGTTTTCACCGTATCTTAAGCAATAAGAAGGGAATAATGCCCTTAAATGGAATGCTAGGGTAGAAGGACATTAGCTGCTGCGACATTCGTCAGATTTTGCGGGCCTGTTGGAGTAATTAGTTGAGCATTTGATGTGCTGTTCGACCGGATGCTTGAAATCCGAGACTCAACGCGAAACCTCCTCCTAATAGAAAGATTATCCCAATTTAATTGCTCAATCGCCTTCCAAGATAAAATTAAAGTATACAGTACATCACATCTGATTTATGTTTTCCGTGACTTTGGGAGCTATTCTCTTCAACTCTAATCGTTTCGTAAGAATGATTGCTTGAACGACAGCAGAATAAAGTGGGAGGTTGCTTCGGGTGAATAATCAAGACAAGGCAAGCCCCTATCGCAACGGTTCCATTAGTGGCATAATCATCAATATCCAGCTTATTAGCCCTATCAAAACAAGTTACCATGGAACACAAAATTTTAGTAATTCCTCACCATCCATATTTTTCCTCGACATTTGATCCACAGAGGAGAAGAAGCTCAGCTTGAAGCTCTTCATTGATGTTTTTAAAACTTGAAATCTCTCCAATGGTTTGAGTTGATCCATTTTCGTACCATTTATCAGAATATCTTTAAGAACTGACTTCTTTTGTTATTGGTCAAGAACTTGCACCAAAGCAGGGGAAACACGAGGATTCGGATCTCCAAGCTGCTTTCTTTCTTCTTCAACCTTCGCCCAGGCTTTTTCATCATCATCTGAAAATTAAGTTCGGTTGTCTGCAATTCAATAATCTGCTTTTAGGTTTAGAACCTCCCTTTATTTTCTCACATTCTTTGAATTCTTGAGTTGTGGTGGCGAGAGAGTTCTCTCGAAATAAACTACTTGTTTTATCAGGATTTCAAAGTTTTCTCACCAAAAAAGAAAGAAAAAGACAGATATAATTTACAACTGAGTGATGAGACAATCGCTTTTTGCTTCTAATGAGAGCCAACGTACGTCGAGTTCGAGTGGATAGTAACTCGCTCGTTCAGTATCGAAACATCCTTCATATATTCAATGAGAAAAATGCTTTTTTTGGAAACTTCCCCACGACATTTATTGAATAGAAGATTGATTAAATGAAGAAAATAACTATTTTCCAATCACAGCTTGTACAGTCAGCTTTGTAAATACAATCAGTAAAAGAGCGACCATCAAAAGCTTTTAATTAAATAAGGCAAGTCTCGTTGTATACCATTTCTCTGAAAATGAAAAATCTATATATATTTAGAACTTAACACAAAACTTTACAAGTCATCCACAAATATGTTAACTTATCTTTGACCAGAAAAATCAGCGAAAAGAATATTAACGGGAATTTTCGAGAGATTTTGAAAGGAATCCAAATGTTGTTCTCCCTCAGCACTCAAGATTTGGAAATATCCTCTTTCATCGAACTGTTGGTGAATTGGAATACGGGTAATGGAGGAAAGTTGAAAATGATTTATATTTACTTTCTTGGAGTGACATACTTTCCCACGATAATCACGCTTATAGCAAACAACCGAACTCTGATCGAGAAAAATAACTTCAGGCTCACTAAAATTAATCAGGCCAGTAAATGAAAGTTTTCTTAATTCTTTTGGACTGTTCGACCGAAAGGAAGAGTTTAATCTATCAAAACCATCACAAAACAAGGAGAGCATTGTCGTGGTAGTTACATCAACATAAAGCTTTCTTCCTAATAATATCATATTCTCTGATGGAGGAAATACAACTGGAAAGTATTTGATATTTGGACAGAAAGAAATATCCACATCTGTTATTTTATAAATAATACTAATATCTTCGATTGGAATATGATGTAACTTTAGCGAACGAACATTTTGCAACTTAAACTCTCGCAACGCGCTGTTAACTTCACATAAGATTGAGTCGAACTTGTGATCCTTCTCTTCATACTTTGGATCAAATGTCATAGAGGAAAGTTTTATTACAAGTTGCTTCAATGTTGAAATATAAGGCAAAGTGTAAACACTATCACTAAAACCACACAATGATAAGGATTGTAAACCAAGGGTCCCTCTTTCAGCTTCAAGAAAAGAGAAGATTTCAGTCAGGAAACGTTGAGATGAAGTATAATCGGGATAAATCGAGAGATTCGTCACTTTCTTAATTGCAGTTTGTAAGAATCTCTGGAAGATTAAGTCAGTTGTCACAATTGAACACAATTGCAAGGATCTGGCTTCAGGAAGAGCAGTAACAAAGTCGTTTAGAGGTAAGGAAGGAGGTGCTAAGCCAAATCCTTCCCAAGCATAAGGAAAATAACGATTGTCCTTTACTGCATCAATCACTGCTTGAATGACTCGAGTCTCATTCTCATTGAAGGAATGGAAGCTGAGTTGTTTCAGTGGAGAACGAATTAATCTGTTGACATAATTACGAAAATCTTGATAAATGAGATAATAAATGATATTATTCTCTTTCGTAAGAATCACGTTACGAAATCCTGCTTTACAAATACAATCGAAATAATAATAATTCACATAAGCAAAAGATTTTATCTCAGGCTCTATTAAATATGATAAGACTTGTCTCACAATATTTTCATCCATTAGTCTAGAAAATCTTTACATCAGAAGCCGATGGCGAGTCGATTGATCCCCTCTCAGAGAGAGTTCCGGTACCCCCTGGCCCTCGGGCACTGTACCCGTGGGCACTCTCGATAGCTCCAGACTCACCGTCGCTTGGCTACAGCAGCCTGACTTGCCCCATTCTATCGCGAGGCTAGGCTGCTGTAGCCAAGCGACGGTGAGTCTTGTACAGTGCCTGATGGGGGTACCGGAAGTCTACTCTCGGAGGTCGAATAAGCGGGGCAAAGATTTGGGCGAAAAACTCGAATCTAGCCCACTCTGACTTTAATGAAACAAAACAAAAACAAATTGCTAAAACTGAACTTACTTCTCCCTTTTGCTAAAAATGTCATGAAACAGAGGAAACGTAACTCACTGCACTTACGTTAATTGCTCTACGAATCAAAATGGGAGTAAACGAGCTTGCTATGGTGTAATGTGAGTTAATTCTATTGATATTGTTGTTTTCCTCTCGTTATCACTTCCTACCTCTAATTGTAGCGGAAATTACTTGTCTGCAGACTACTGTGTCAAGAGCCATGTTTGCAGGCTTCATATGTGACAGGTTTTTGATTTTGGACATTAAGACCCGTTCCGAGAAATTCCTACATCTTGTCGAGTGAGAGGTGTCTTTTAGGCTTTCTCGAGTTTTTTCAGATCTTGAGTTTTTTTCTCTCTCTCCTAAGAAGGCGAGCTCGCCATGTTCTTGGGAGAGAGAGAAAAAACTCAAGATTTGAAAAAACTCGAGAAAGCCTAAAAGCCAACAAGATGTAGGAATTTCTCGGAACGGGTCTTAAACATGAAAATAAAATGAATGAAAAGTTTATTTTTTTCATGATGAAATTTAATATTAACATTCATAACAAACTCTTTTCGGAAAATAAATACAAGGACAGAGAAAAATATATATATCTATAAATATTAATAGAGCGAGTAGCTACACTCAGATAAAGAAATTGAATAGCCATTCTCAAATCTATTCTGATTATAAGTGGACTTTTTCTGTCTGAGTATTAAAAATGTAACATAACATTTGCATTGCACGAAACTTTTGCAATCAGAGTATTACCAACCGTACTTCTGGCCTACAAAACAAACATTTCAAACAAAATCCGTTATATCTATTCAAAAAACATACCTTGATTAAAGAATGCACTTTTCAATCTTTGACGCAGCTCTCGATCTGTGATTGATGTAATATAAGAATGTACTGAAGCATTACACACTGGGTTTGATACTAGTAAAGTTAAGCAAAGTGCTGCTAATTCTCTTGCTGCATCAGGAACCTCGCTATCCGGTTCAAAGTTTTTCACTAGTAGTGGCATTAGCTCTTTCAACATGCCAATAATTGTTGGATCCATTTTTCGAATAAGAATGAAGAATGCCTTCAGCACTTCAACAGTTTGGTCAAATTCATACTTCATCGGTAAGGCGGAGAACATCACTGGGAGAATATGGCCAAGAGGAAGAGCTTCAGGCGCAACAACAATCATTTTTGCAACCGCTGATAGTGCAATATCAACATCTGCTCCGCCAATTTCTTTTCCTTCATCATTCTTTCCCTTTTGAATAAAGATTGGATGTAACCATTGCAAGAACTCTAAATATCGAGGAACTAAATCTCTCTTGCAAGCGTCAATAAGAGCACCAAGGCTAAATGCAGCATTACGACGAGTTTCTTCATGACATTCAAGATCTGCTAAAATTCTTTTTAATACTTTTAAGACCGAATCAGCATATTTTATTGATGATGAACCAATTCCATCAAATACTTTCGCAAAACAAGAAATTACCATATTATGTTCAGCTTCCGATCGTGATGAATTCGTAAATTTTAATAATTGAACATTAAGTTGATCAAAAGAAGGAACGAAATTATTTTCTAATATCTTCGCAAGAGTTCCAATCAAATTGCTAATATTTTCCAATAAATGGATAAGATTCTCCTTGTCTGCATTATTCTCATTATCATTCTCTTCATTTGTTTCATCGAAACCATCACTAATATTTGTAGCTTGGCAAGGACCACATTCATTTAAATACTTCAAGATCTCACGGTTAAGAATAATCGAACATGGTTGAGCAGTCCTTCTACAGAATTCAATCACGGGTAAGTCTAAAACAGCAACACCTAAACGTTTAAGGACTGCATCGATCGTTAAGACTGCATTTGAGACAACTTCTATTTGATTATCACTGTCCAAGATATAAAAACATTGTTTTAATACCTCTGTTGTTACAAGCTTGACAGTTTCAGGTAGCTCGAGTCGTTCACATGGAGCAGGATTAGGAACGGTCGAAGCATCAATTGGAACTTCAATTAGATGCTTTAACATAGATATTGCTTCACATCGAATTTCAGCATGCACAGAATATAACACACCATCACCCGGTGTAATAAAAGCGTCAATAGCTTGGTTAAGATAAGGAAGAAAACAAGATTTCGTGTTTTCTGCTAAAGATCCAATGGCAGTAATCGCACTAACTCGAGTAGAAATCCAACAATCGTCGCGGCGAACCTGTAGATTCAGAGCAATATTACCATCTTCCTCATCCTCTGAGGTATTCATCTCGTTCACTTCTGGAATAAAACTTTCCTTTTCTTCAATAATCGGAATAATGTATGGGAAAAATTCTTTCATCTCTGATTCAAAATCTTTCTTCATTACACCTGCAATGTTCGTGATGTAGATCAAACTACTTTCAATGAGTGTACTATTCTCCGTCTTCAAAGCCTCTGACACGACTTTCATTCCTGCTGTATGATATGAAGGTTTGAATGACTCTTTCCCAACAGCTAATGCAATGTGTCCGGCACAAACTAATGCTGATGCCTTAACCCAATCATTTTCACATGAAATTAATAAAGGCTCTAAGTAAACCATCACGCCATCGGTGAAACACCGAAATTCACTTCCAGTTGCAATGGCTGTCGCGGCTAACGCCTTTATTGCAACTCTTTGTAGAAGTGGAATCTTTCCTTGGGCTAGTTGACCCAAGCAGTTGATTAAGGATGTTAAATAGGACTTGATCTCTTTTGGTTTCAGTTTAGAACATACAAACTCCAAAACCTGGCAGCATCGCCCTCGAACAATGAATCCTATATCATGAAGACCTTTCATTGCCACTGGGATAATCGTAGGATGATAGTGGCCAATTTCAGGAAAACAGTGTTGACAAATTTCAGCTAATGCGAAGGAAGCAGCTTCACGAACATGTAATCCTGATTCATCGAATCCTCTCCTAATTAATAACAAAAGGGGCTCTAATCGTTCACGCACCTCACTATGAAGGCCTTCAACAGTCATTCCTAAGACAGCATAACCTGCTTTCCGTAAATCAATATCGCGTGAGAGTATTGCCCGCTCAGACATCTCTAAGAGAGTATCCGCCAGATATCTCGCAGGAATCGCGTTTGCCATCTGATCTAGTATTACTTGGCATATTCGAAGCGTTTCATCAGCTGCAGATTCATCTTCTTCAAGACCGTCCTTCTCATCCTCTTTCATTAAATCTCGAGAAAAAGCATCTTGCAATACACATCCTTTTTCCTTAGCAATTCGGCCAATCAATGCGGATAGTGTTGGCTTCACTAACTTCTTCTTCACAAACGGTAATGCTCGCAATTCAATAAGATTCGTGAAAAGATCGCTGACAGCTTCTCTCACAGACTCATCAAGATCGTGTTCAGGGTCTAATAATAGCTTCAAGGAGAATTCTGTTAACGCGGGAATGTGGTCATTAATCAAAGGCTGGGCGAACATAAATGTTTCTTGAAGGCATTCAAAGCCTGAAATAACCAAATCATCTTTTCCTTTTACTAAAAATCGATTTAAAAGCTCGAAGAAAGGCGGTAAAATTGGACTTAAATCCATCACGTCTTCTGCTGGTCCCATCTCTGAAATACAGTTCGTCATCGCTGTAAGAACTTCAACAACTATATAATCCACACTTTCTTTAGACCCTACTAACAATACTTCACAAACTATCTTTGTGGGAACAGGTAACCACATCTTCCTAGACAACTATTGACAAGTGATAAGAGATAACAAAGTTGGCAAAGGAGAGTACTATTACCTCTGAAAGCAAAATAAAAGCCAAGAATCGATTCTTTTCGTTCTCATCATTCACCAGCCGTTTGAGTAAAGAAGTTAACTCAGGCCATGGAACTTCGTAAGTGGTCCCTGCAATAATCGCAGCTATTAAGTGGAAGAGAGCACTATTCCTCTCTGATAATAATTTTTCCACAAGTTGATTCCTCAACGTAGTTTGTTGTTGCAAAGAAAATCTTGAGAAAAGACCACCAATCCGTTTTTTCAAGAGTTGACCAGCTTCTTCACGAACAGCATCATCACTGCCATGAGATAAAATTTCCATTAACGGGAAGATACAATTCTCATTGCTCAAAAAAGGCTCCAAAGTTTTCTCAACTTTTTGAACTTGAGAAGGATTACCTCCACATAGAACTTGTAATACACCGATTAGATTTTGAACATTAGTTAAGTCAACCATATCTTGAAATATAATATTACTGTAATAATAGGGAAGAGATATCTTACGTCAATTTACGAACAACATTTTACGGAAAAGCAGACCTGCTAACTTCTTTTTTTTTAAGTAATTACAAAATTAAAACCAAACGAATCTATTCCGATTTAATTTCAACCACTTCTTCGGTATACTGTGAAGTATTGCTAAATAAAAACTTCATTCCGACATAAACCAACAGCAAAAAGCACGAATAAACGACCAAAAGCATCATTTGCTGCGAAGAATGATCGACCTTCTTCTTATTACTCTTGACTTCGTTCGCTGAAGATGATTTATTTTCCCTCACTTCCACAACCTTGTAAGATAAATGACTATCTTCCTCAACCTTAAATACTACTTCAACGATTCTAGACTCATCCGGGGGAAGATCATCCTCAAGATTCTCTATCAACGCATCACACGTCACTAAAAGATAGTAAGAATATTTCATCTTGTTTGCTTCAAGAATTTCTTCTATCTCTTCATAAATCTCGAGAGTAACAAATTTCTGATTGCGATCAGCGATCGAGATTCTCTTTCTTTGCTCGATTGGTAGTTTACTGCCTTGATAAATGATTGGCTCGAAATACTTGTCATTATTATCAGAGAACAGGAGCAAACCTAATGTCATTGGTAAGCAATCCATCATTAAAATATCTTTGAGCATTGTACTATCTTCTCCGGCAATAATCGCTCCCCTGATAGCAAGTCCTTCCACGACTGCATAGTTAGGATTGATGGAAACACAGAACTCCTTCCCCACTAAGGTTTGTGGAGATTCATCATTGTCCTTAGATTGCTCCCCTTCTTTATCATCATCAACTTCATCGATCATGGATGAAAACTCATTCCTAACCGCGAAGTGATGAACACCCATCGTACCACATGCTTTCCGCAAAGTGCTTTGTATCGATGGAATTTGACTCGATCCTCCGACCAATACAACTTCATCAATCGATATCGCAAAATCTTTAGTTTCCTCAAATAACTCTCCGCTCTTATCTTCCTCTTGTTTCTTTTGTTTGTATTGTTGAAGGGTATGTAGAACAGTTTGTTCAATACGATCAAGCACGGGTGAAATCCATTTCTCAAATTGCTTACGAGTCACGGTAAACTCAAAGGAACTTTCTTGATTCTTCTTCCTCTTATTTATTTTTTCACTTGTTTTCTCTTCTAATGACTGTATCAGTTGGTTCACAGTTTGATAATTGTCTTTTAAGAGAAGTAAGAGGCCATAATAGTTGAACACATGCTCGGAATTCGTTGAAAGCTGTTCTTTACATTCTTTGCATAATTCATATAATTTCTGGATAAATTGTTGATTTTTCGTCATTAGTAATTCTTCCTTTGGTAATGTCACTTCCCAATAAATTAGATCTAATTAGGTTATTAGTGTGCTCGTTATTTTGAATATAAGAGAGTGATATTACCTGCAGTTATGATTTGAATCATTTGTTGCACTAAAATGCTATCAATATCTTGTCCACCAAGTCGACTCTGCCCATATGTGTACTGGATATCATATCGACCATTATTTATATAAAGCACAGTGAGGTCAGTGGTTCCACCACCCATGTCAAAAACTAATACAAACTTTTCTCCAGCTACTAATAGTCCATAAGCCATAGCAGCAGCGGTTGATTCAATCATGAAATGAACCTGGATAAACATTTATCATTGTTAGTAAAAATTGAATAATCCATTTTAGACTATCTTACCTCTTCAAATCCCCCCATCATCGCCGCCGCTCGAAGTGCTTCACGCTTCTTCTCAGGGAAATGAGCAGGTACGCCAATTACGACGCGTTGAAGATCGTAATCAACTTTCTTCTTTTGAATTGGCTTTCGTTTTAAGTATTGAAAGACTGATAATCGAAGATAACTGATGATCAGAGCGATAAGTTCCTCACAGGTATACTGTTTTTCTTCACCACTAGTTGGATCCACAACAGTGATTATTAATTGTTTGTCGCTCTCATCAGGTCGATCTTCAATCGAACATTTATGGGTGAAATAAGAAGGAACATCTTCGAGCTTTGTGGCGCCAAGCAGACTTTTCACTCCTTGTATTGTGCAATATGAGGTGTTATCGTCATGTGGAACAGCTCCAACGTGATAGTTTTCAAAATTATTGTAGAAATGGATAGCTGATGGAGTAATCTTTTCATCTATCCATGAAGCATAAGAATAAAGGTTTCTATTTCTTTGAAATTGTCTTACCTCTTGTATTTTTCACAATTTTAACTCGATGTTTGTCTTTCCTCCAAATGGAAACACAAGAGTTTGAAGTTCCAAAATCCAGACCAATCACTAAATCTTCATGACTTTCAACAAATTCTCGTGCTTTACCAGTCACACTCGATTGAACTCTTGACCAGATTGATCCTTCCATTGCTTTCATCAACTTTCTTTACGCGTATTATTTTTTCGTATTTTACGACCCCTTTGTTTTGATGACACACTTTTTTCAGTTTGAATTATTCAAGATTTTGTTCAGATCTTTAGAAGATTTCACTCTGCAAAGATATGATGTTGAAGTATCTTTGAATCTCTTGAATTTCTATGAGATTTCAAGAGGGTTGTTTTGATTGAATCTATGAAGGATTTTATTGATTACCAAAGACTTCAACTTGCAATCAAGATGCCATATGTTTGATCATCCACATAAATTAATTGCAATTTTACCGTGAATCCCTACTCTTGTTCCAAATCCATTGATCTCATTACCTAATCTTTGAAAATGACGAAGAATGTTTTATTCGTGGTTTCCTCTCATCATCAGATCGAAGGAACTGACAAAAAGACCGGATTTAACCTAATCGAGTTGGTCAAGCCATGCAATATTTTCAAGCAACATGGTTATCAAGCGGAATTAGCGAGTATCAAAGGTGGAAAAGCATGTCCAGAGCCCGAGTCTGTGAAAAAGGACGATACAGAGGTCAACCAGTTCTTGGAACAATGTTGTGGTCAATTTGAGAACTCTCGTCCATTGAATCAGTTCAACCCTGACCAATATTGCGCTGTTTACTTTGTTGGCGGCTTCGGTGCTATGTGGGATTTCTGTGATCCGAGTGTTTGCCACTTTCTCTGTGAATTTTACAAGAAAGGAGGTGTTATTGGAGCTGTTTGCCATGGACCGATTGCCTTGACCGTGTTGAAAGATGAAAATGGTGAACACTTAATTCGAGGAAAGACTGTGACAGGCTTTACTAACGAGGAGGAGAGTGGTATGGATTATGTGAACTACTACCCAGAATGCGAGAAAACTCATGCTAAAACCCTTGAAGACAATCTTCGTGCAATCGGAGCGAATTTTGTGAAGGGGGATCCTCATTCAGAATTTGTTGTACATGATGATCGCATTGTCACTGGGCAGAACCCTGCTTCCGCGGTAGCTGTTGCTAATCAAATGGTGGAA
>VKHI01000107.1:49079-60341 GCA_015145745.1 Poterioochromonas sp. DS
AATTTCTTCAGTTGTTCGTCCTTTAATCATTGAGGCCACAGTAGCACACGTTAAGTCTAATAGGGGCTTAATGTCCATATAGTTGGCAGCTAAGATCAATTCAAATAAAACCTCCTGTTCCACCGAGACAAAGTTAGCATACCACTCATCGACAACTTCGTGCATGTTGGAAGACTTTAATGGCTATGGTCATCAAGATCGTCAGAGTAGGTGAGGAGGGCGAATTTACTACTTCTTTACCTTCTCGATTTCTTCCATAGGATGCGCTTTATAATGTTGACAAAATTCGATCACCTTCGCTAAAATAGAAGATTTAACCTGTGATATTGGAATTTCTTCTTCTGCTCCTTCATCAATGATAGATTTTACAAATTCTGACATATTCGCCACATCTAAAGGAACATCAAAAGATTCACAGTCTTGTGAGAGTAAATGGACTGTGCGTCCAGAGGCGACATTTGGAGGTTTATCAACTGATTCAGTCATTGTCTTTTCTCTTTCAGTAACAGTAAGACCTCTAATTATTAAGAGAGAGGTTGCCCTCTGCCCACGTCTAGCCATCTCATAACTTTCTTCTTTTCAAGACACAAGTAGAGTACAATAAGAAAAACGCCTGAGTAAAATCATTTGCGCCTGAAAATTTTGATTGTAACACCAGATCTACATCAATTCAACTTTGATTAACCGTTAAGCATGAGTATTAATAATGAGTTAAGTATTAGCATTAGTTGTTTCCTTTCTTACTTCGCAGAGATATTTCGCGTATACTAAGTACAAAGCATTTGATATAAGAACATAAACGGTTCTCGGAGACATGAAGAAAAAAAGGACAACTGACTATTCTATAAAATAAGCTACATTCCTATAATTAGTACATCGACCATCAGTGGGAACGAATAAAAAGTGATTTAAGCCTCCTCACACCATTTATTCTCTTCCATCACTTGAGCTTCCTCTTCTGGAGTGAAGTCATTTACAATATTGAATTGTCTTCGAATTTCTTCAGTTGTTCGTCCTTTAATCATTGAGGCCACAGTAGCACACGTTAAGTCTAATAGGGGCTTAATGTCCATATAGTTGGCAGCTAAGATCAATTCAAATAAAACCTCCTGTTCCACCGAGACAAAGTTAGCATACCACTCATCGACAACTTCGTGCATGTTGGAAGACTTTAATGGCTATGATCATCAAGGATTTACATAAGAAAAAGCGAAAGAAGTCGTTGAAGAAATTCACTTACCTTCTCAATTTCTTCCATAGGATTAGCCTTATGCTGCTGACAAAATTCAATAACCTTAGCAAGAATAGATGATTTAACATTTGGTAATGGAATTTCTTGTGCTTCATTTTCATCTTGTTCATCATCAATCATTGATTTTGCAAGTTCTGACATCTTCGCAACATCTAAAGGAACATCAAAAGATTCTCCTTCTTGTGAGAGTAAATGAACAGTACGTCCAGAGGCAGCATTCGCAGATTCATTGACTAATTCAGACATTTTTCTATGGTGTTATTTATTAATTAATTTGTGATGATGGTAAAGATATCTTCAGATTTGTATTGTTTATGATCAATGAGAAGGGGCAAGGGCTTGGATCTTCCCTTTCTCTATGAGGGTTTCGGGCAAACTGTCCTTTCGTGCGCATGAACTGTGGGAATGAAAAAGAAAACAGGTTATGCGCCAGAATGTGCATAACCTGATTTCTTCTTTTGAAGACACAAATAAGAGATTGGATGAAAGGAAAAAAGGTTTGGTGGTGGTTTATACGTGTTTTACTAGCATTTCTTGCAATCGAAATGAGGTTAGGGACCGGATTTTGTAGGAATGTTTATAGGATATCAATAAGAAGATTTCAAGCTTCTACAACTCCTTTCAATGCTGTTGATCTATTAAGTCAGACTGAATCAAGATTCAGTAATTCACGATTTTGGTTAAAAACCTTTGATTTAAAACTTAATCCTTCACAAGCCCATCTAAACAATCGATCACAGAAAGCTATTGAAGATGTTATTGAACAAGTGAAGGATACAATTAACCTAGGAAAGGTCGAGCTCTCGATGTCCGAGAATGGAGTGGTCATTATTCCTTCCCGACAACTGATTATACCGCTTCATCGCAATATCGTACAAACACAACATGCAGTAGTTGACGAAACCTTAACTTCCAATACCACGGATGTCGAAGAGAAGAATGGGCTCGTTAAAATGATTATCTGTGGATTTGCTCCTCGAGCTGCTCACGTGACAAAGACTGAGGAAGAACGACAAAGGCCCATTGACCCTGAGCGTGTTAAGGCAATGACAACTTCATTAGCTAAAGTTACAGATGTAACTGGAGAAGACCTCATGGGTGAAAGATATGTTGGCACTGCTCCAGCAAAGATGTATCGATCATTCATAGCTCCCAGAGCGAAAGCAGACTATAGTACTTTTGTATCAATTGACAAAGCTGCAGATAGAATTGCATTACAAATAGAGCAAGGCTTAAGACAACTACGAGCTGATGAAGCTGCATACCTCGTTAATACAGATCGATCCATCGGAATATTCAACACATCCAACAACGCATCATCGGAGAATCCTCAACCAGAAAGAAAACTTCATCCAATAACTTTAGTATTAGATAATATTAGATCTGCTCAAAATGTTGGTTGTATGTTTCGTACAGCTGAAACTGCATCCATTAATGAGATTATCACATGTGGTATTACAGCTCATCCTCCTCATCCTAAACTTCGGAAGACTGCATTTAGTGCGGTAGACGTCGTTCCGTCACGTCATTTTTTAGATGTTATTAGCGCAATAAAACAACTAAAAGAGGAAGGTAATACTATCCTTGTCATGGAAACGACGAAGAAGTCAATCAACTATGTCGATGTAAATGCCAAACAATTTTCTAAAATGGCAATTGTTGTTGGAAATGAAATCACTGGTGTTGACCCACGTATAATGGAAATAGCTGATTCGATTGCCGAGATTCCTACTTATGGTATTAAGAACTCTCTTAATGTTGCCTCCGCTGCTTCGATTATGATCTTTGAATTATTACGACAGATGAATTCAAAGTGAGCGATAATACATAGAGCGTAAGAAGAATGTACATAGAGAAATAATAAATTTAAGAAATTATTCGTTGACTTCAACAACTTAACTTTTTACCTCTTCAGTATAATCTCATGAATGGTTTGTGTGAGGAGTAAAGAGGGAAAATATTGAAATGAAGGCAAGACACTCATTCCAAAATGCATTGTGAAGGGCTAAGCAGACACTGAGGTAAAGGACGGTATCAAATGCTTTAAAATAAACTTTTATAGAAAAGAGGAAAACATGACATTGAATCAGCATCGAATCGTTGACCCAATTTCCATTCCTCTCCCTCCATCACTCGAGTCGCGTTTTCGTGATTCTTTAACAAATCTTCGAAATCAAAACCAACTTCCTCAAAGGTCTCTCTTATTGCACATTCTAATGATGTTTCAGCTATTTCTCTCTTCCCACCTGGTACATCAACCTTCAATTTCTTAGTCTTCACCTCTACAGTTAATAATAGACCATAACGATCGAGCAGACCTTCATCTTCACTAAGTAGCTTCTCTATAAAGTCTGACAATGATGGATGAGCGTTTGGCTCCGTTCTTTTCGTAAAATGGCTTCTATAGGATTTGGTCTTTAAATTATGAATCAAAGACTTAATATATGGGAAAATAATCTCAACTAAATGAAAATGAAGATCAATTTTCATTTCAGATATTGGAACTTTTGTCGATGTTATCTTCTCCTCTGACTGTGAGAGGAGTAAATCGTGAATAAACTTAGATAATTTCTTTTCTTTGTTTGATAGATCATAAATCCTTTGAAATGATATAGGAATAAAATGACTTAAACGATCTTTATGGTCTGTTTGCAATCTTTGATTCCATTTCTCTTCTTTGTTAGGTAATGTCATTAGTTCATCTAGATCGCCAATTATTAATAAGAGACTATTATAATATGGGAAATGATAATAGAAATAATCTTTTTTAAATCTTATTTGTGATTTTTCTAATTTTTCTTTGTTTTTTATTCGATATGTAATATCTGCAGTCATGTAGAGAACATCTTCTTGCCAGAGGATTCTCATTTGTCGTAGAAACTCTTCTGTATCATATTGGATGGATGTGTTATTTTGTAGTAGACGCTGAGAATACTCTAAAAGTAGTTGAAGATCTGGTGGAAGTGGTGGATTGTAATTATTCGTGAGGGAGTAAAGAGAAGGGTTTTGAAGGATGAGAAGGACCCAATTCATCCAATAATCCGTGTCTTTGGTATCAATAAGCTCAGCACCTTCAAGCAACGGGGGCCTATGACCAAGAAAAAAAGAGGAAAGTGTTAGGACTGTTTGAATCTGATCGGTTTTCTTTGCTTTCAGATAATCGCCTAAAGAAGGATGGCATGAAATAGTTTGTAACGAATTCAATACATCATCCAATTGAATTTGAAATTGTTGCACTTGATTATTTTCAAGGGCGATAAGATACTCTCCTTGACCTTGATCATTAACCACTCTGAAATCGATCGTAAATTTCCTTCCTTGTTGTAATGTTAGAAATTGTTGAGAGAAGATTGTTGATTGAAGAAGATATTGTTGTTCATCCTTATCAAATGATTCATCGTTACTTGACTTATCCTTACTTTCATTTTCTTCGTGGATCTTTTTCTCCTTCTTTCTTTTGTCTGTGAATTTTGAATTCATTTTCTGTTTGTTGATGACCGTTTCAAAAATATACCCTACACATCAGACAGAGAACGAATCCTGATCTTTTCTTCTAATAAACTTGGATGTATTTTTCGATCTTTCTTTGTGATCATTTCCGTTTAACTACCTTCAACCGTGGAACTGATGATAAGCAGATATAATCAACAACTCCATCACAATTCTCGATCGTTACAATCGGAACACTTGCCAAACTGCTTACGTCTCGAATCTCTGAGCATGTCCTTAAAGCCACATACCTGTTTCTTCCAAGACCACTGATATCACGCAATTTTAAACAAGTTTGTAGAGTAACAGTTGGAATATCTCCTAATCCATTCACATGTTCAATCGAGCAATTTGAGATATAAAGAGATTGTAAATGCTGCCAGATTGTTATTTTAGCTTCATTCATAATTTTCACAATTTGATCACTGTGTATCAACTCAAGATGTCGTAATTGAGAGGGAATACTATCCCCGATTTTTATAAAATCCTCATAAATTGTTAATTTGATATTTCTCAGATGGGATATATCATAAACCTCTCTTTGATCAATCGAAATTGCAGAGATACTGAGGTCAGGAATATCTTTCACCAGAAATAACTGACTATCTATTGAGCTGGAAAGGGATATACGAAGACTTTTTACCTCTTGAAAGACACTTAAATCAGATACTTTGGATCCCTTAAGTTCAGCATGATGAACAGTTCTAAAGCATTCATATCCTCGTTCAATCGAATTACAGTAAAATATCGTCAAACGGTGATGATTCCCCAAAGAAGAAATATCTTTAATACCAAAACAATTATAAAGGTATAGATTCTTAATGCCATGTAGAGGTGAAACATCAATGATTTGATTGCATAAACATAGTTTCACAGTCAATATGTTACGAAGAAAAGAGACGTCTGATATAGGAGATAGACTGATACACAAAGACTTTTGCTTTTTACAACTAAGTAGAGAGAAATTTTGTATATTTGGACAATCGGAAAATGATAAATGAGGGATGTTTTGTAAAGGTGTGATGTCAGAGAGTGCAGATACACCATATAAGTCAAGATCTGTCAGATGGGATAAGCTTGAAAAATCTTGAATATTCATACAATCATAGAGTGTAAGATCTTGCAACGCTGGGAGGAAAGGGATCTCTGTGATGTCGCTCGGCAAAGTAAAAACCAGTGATGATACATTCTTGGGGAAGTGAGGGTAAGATCCGTTGAAGTGGATCTTATGAACGACAATATCACGAATATCTGGTGCTATAAAACTAAAATTAACATCAAACGTCAATCCAATTTGTCGACTCCCATCCTTCACTTTACTTAATAACATCCCGCGAAATCTTTCATCTTCCACATATTCTCGACTTTTCTGCTTATTTAAGGAAAAATAAATAGTTTCTTCTTTCAATTGGCTGAAATGGAGTTTATTGGAGTTGATGAAGTAATGAATATCATCATATGAAAGGAAAGATAGCAGATGTTTGATAATAACATCAGGAAGATTTGCAAGCAGCATTCTCAATCGAAGGAAGCATGTGAGCGCACGAAAAGCCTAAAAAAAGTTCACGAGCACGAGGTTTAACTGAAAGAGTTAGTTGGTCGAAAGGCAAGGACTATTTCTACACTAGATATTTTAGAAAAACACAAAATTGTACAAAGAAAGAAAGAAAGAAAATCTAAATATTTTAGAGGATGAATCAAAATTGTACAATAGCAATATGCACAAGTTCAACTATTGTATAAAGGAAGTTATATACATTTAACCTTGCCACTTGATAACTGCCGCTCCCCAATTCAATCCGGCACCAAAACCTGAGACAACAATTACATCACCTTTCTTAACTTTCCCTTGTTCAACAGCTTCAGCTAAAGCGAGAGGAATTGATCCAGCTGAGGTATTCCCATATTCATCCAGGTTCACAATGACCTTATCCATACTAACATTTAACCACTTAGCTACATGTTCCATAATTCTCACATTTGCTTGATGTAATAAAATCCAATCAACGTCTTTCGCTTCAATGCCAGCATTTGTCATTGCCTCATGAATAACTTCAGGAACCTAAGAATAATAATAATAGAAGTCAGAAGTTAAAATCACACAATAACAATGAAAAGAGAAAACTTACTCGATTCACAGCAAATTTATAAACTTCTTGTCCATTCATATACATTTTACCATAACTACCTTGATCAACGACAGTTTTCTCGTTATTATCTAATGCTTGAAAATTTGATTGAAACGGTAAATTAAGATTACAATATCCACTACCATCAGATTTAATAGCAAAACCTAATAAACCCGAATCCTCTGCACGATCTGTGGATTCTAATATCATTGCACCTGCACCATCACCAAAGAGAATACATGTTCCACGATCTTTCCAATCCATAAAGCGTGTTAAGGCATCACCACCAATAACTAAGGCTTTCTTTGCTGAACCAGCTTGAAGGAACTGGGCTGCTGTAATCATACCATAAACAAAACCAGAGCATGCTGCGGTAACATCAAATCCTGCAGCATTTGTTGCGCCAATTTGATATGCGATGGAAGCAGCATCACCAAACAGATCGTCAGGACTGGAAGTGGCGACAATAATAAGATCGATGTCAAGAGGATTAATATTCCCTCGTTCTAGTGCTCGCTTTGCTGATTCAACAGCTAAAGTTCTCAGACTTGTTCCCTCTTGTATGAGATGGCGCTTTCTGATTCCTGTTCGTTTAGCGATCCAAGCATCATTGGTATCCACGAGAGATTCGAAGTTCTGGTTCGGCATCGTATTCTGACCAGGAAAAGCACCAATACTTACTGGACGGCACTTAAACCATGATTTACCTGGAATGGACTTCTTAATTGCATCAGATGTAGATGATTCATCGAGATTCATTCGAACATTTGATACTAGTATCTTCGAGTAAGAGGTACTGAGCCTGAAAGACTACATCAGCAAAAGAGAAGAAAAATAACACCGTTAATTTTAGATCAAAAAAATAGGTCTAATAGAATAATAAACATACCAAAGATTGAATAATAAAAGTTGCAAGAATGCAAAGATGAAGAAAGATTCCCATTTTCTATTTTCTTTGCAATGAAACCGATCACAGTCAAAACAAATACCAAATATAATATAACAACTTTCAAACACTAGAGTAAAAGTTGTAAGAAAGAGATAAGATCTTCTGAACCGATGGTCTGATATTGATATTGATATTGGTCTTAGTAAAGGGTAATAGTAGAGATCACACTACACTTTATCAAAACTTTAGTCGTCATCAGTTACTGTGTGATGCCAATTTATGAAAAATACGACACAAGCCAAACACTCACACACCAACACCCTGACGATAAGTAGTTATAGTTATGAGAGTTTTATATGGTCATTCATGTATTAATCTTACAACTTAGGAAAACAGATAAAAGAACAGAATTTTTTTTTGAGGTTTTCTAATATCTTTTCGTAGAATTTTTGCATAACATAGTATCTTAAAAGAACTTAACGGTTACGAATTATTGACTAGGGGAACAAAAGTCGATTAATTGTCTTCGCTGTTACTCCCAAGACTTTCAATCGCTAAAGCAAGTTGGTTCTCTTCATCATCTCCATCGGAAAGAAAATGAAACCAGGATAAATCCGCTAAACTTTCTGTATCTTCTTCCTCCTCTTCTTTATCATTTTCCTGACCATAAAGGCGGGTGCGATTCATGAGATTTATTGCAAATGCTAAAAAGCTATCTTCATCTTCATCTTCGTCTTTACGATCACTAAAAACTTCTCCAAAGTCAGATGAATTTAAGTTATCAACCACGTCCTTGTCAATACTATCGAGAGGTTCTAACCCATCTTCTGCTTCCCGTTTAAATTGATCCAATGATCCTTCTTCCTTCATCTTTTCGTTTTTCTCTTCACTCTCTATTGAAAACTGAGTGAGAAATAGCACTATCAAGACGAATGAACCAAGGAGGCCAAATACAACATATAAATCCTCTTGATTTACCGAGGAAGACGATTCAGATAATGACGAAGACCCAAAGATAAAATTCTCATCAGACAGTTGGTTCATCGTCTTATAGCTTGATATAACTATCTTTTGATTATCCGGAAGGAACAAGGTTAATGGGTTCGTTAAGTAAGACAGGTAGGCTTTACTTGCAATCTGAGAGAAGTGCGATAAGTCAATGACGTCTTTCATGCTATCAAAATCTTGTAAGATCATTCGATTCACTGGCTGAAAAGGATCTTTAGAAGAGATTACATAAACTTTTTTCCCACTGCCTCCTATGATTGTTCCTGACCAGCCGCTATATCTCTTTCCATCGACACTAATAGATGAGATTTCAAACCTTTCATTTGCTTCCTCCACGCCATACACAATATTCAAGCTGCTGCTATTTACAAGTCTCAATCGATAGTCTGAAATGAATGCAGGTTGTGCAAAGGGATAAACTGAGGGAAAGCGTGGATGTTGGATTGGGGAGGTGCTGACAGAGGGTGAGAAATAGGCAGGTAGACTCGAATGCGATCTTGTAGGCAGAACACTCGGAGCTACAAAAGGCTTTTGAGATGGACAAAGTGAAGGTGTTCTTGTAATGATCGCTGTTACTGTGACTGTGGGCCTTCTGGTGGGAGTGCGGGTATTAATTATGGTGGGGATGAGGGAGGATTTAGAAGGCCGATGGGTTGGAGGATGTTGTGGAGCCTTGGAAGAGTTAGAGGACAATGGAGAGGATGACGATGCACTTGGGTAGGAAGAAGGAGTAGATGATGGAAAAGAAGATGGGTGAAAACTTGGAGGACTACTCATCCTTGATGGATATGAGATAATGTAGGCATTTCCCTTGTTTACATAATCCCGAACTTCGGTGATCATAAAATCCTCTATGCCGTCGCCGTTAACATCTCCGGGGCCACTCACAACAAATCCGCCCCCAACTATGGTCAACACTTCACTCGCAGAGGCACTTCCCAAGACGATATTGGACAATGATTTTGACGGCGAACCGAAGATCACAAAGCTCTTCTGCTCTTGACTCTTCGTTCTGTCTGGATATGGTATAGCTCCTATTACCAGATCAGATAAACCATCTTTGTTTACATCTCCGATGCTGCTTATGGACAAGCCCGTATAATATCCCATTTCACCTATGATTCGAAACCCTTTTCCTCCATTATTCACATCACTCAAATTCACATCATTCGCTGTTCTTGATCCTTCTCCATATATAACATAAACCATGAATAACCCTCCTCTCTGCAGACTGATCGCAAGGTCATTCAAACTATCCCCATTGACGTCACCCAAACCTGCCACAGATATTCCTGTCAAAGTGGTAGAGGAATCAGCGACGATCTTATAGCCATCCACTGGCCTCAATTCTGATACCCTGATTACAGTTGGCCAGGATCTTCGTCCGTAAATAATAAAGCAAGCTCTTCCTGTCAGCGCACTCATCATAATATCTGCCATGCCATCTTCATTCAGATCCTCTGCTGCTGCAACAGCAAAGCCAAAGAAAGTGGATAGTGGTTGAGACGAGGGAGTAGATGACGATGGACCATAGATGGTCACCCCCACCGTTACATGCTTTAAACCCTGATCTTTCTCACCGAAGAAAAGATTGCAGGACGAAGAAAGAGGAGAACAGACTATTAAATCGTTCAAAGTATCCCCATTCACATCCCCTGGAATAACTGCAGATCGAGAGGCTTCATCTCTTCTGTAACTGGTAGAAATTTCAGCAACAGGATAATGACAGGAGAAAGAATAGACGCAAGAAACGTTGATGTTCAAGGAGAATGGCAACAATGATGACAGAGACCTGGAACCCAAAACAACAAAACTAGGTGAATTCAAAGAAGACGTGATATTTAAAACATTCGAAGAGCGGTAAGGAGAAGAATATGTCCCAAATAAAAACAATGAAACTTTCCACGATGAATCATTGATAGAAGAAGTAAACAACGCAAACGAAGAAGAAGAAGAAGAAGAAATAGAAGGAGAAAAGGACGGGCGGGTGGTTGAAGATATTGGCATCAACGAAGGACATACACTAGATTGGTGTTGGTGGGGAGTTGGGATCAATGAGTTCGGGTGATCGGTAGAAGATGCAATCGGGGAGAAAGAGAGAAGACTCGGAATGCTCGACGTTTGTAAAGGTCTAAAACTTGATGGAGAGCTTGAAGGTTGCAATGTCGGCTTAGAGGAAGGGTGTTTTGATGGAATGCTCGAAGGCTGGGAAGCTGGCTCACATGAAGGTTGGCTTGATGGATTGCTTGAAGGCTGGGACGTCGGCTCCGAGGAAGGTCTGCCAGACGGATCGATTGAGGGATAAGATGTCGGTGAGGTCGTTGGTACTGAGGAAGGTTGGCTTGATGGATCCATCGTGGGATAAGAAGTAGGCTCACATGAGGGTAGACTTGATGGATCACTTAAAGGCTGGGATGTTGGCTCACATGAAGGTTGGCTTGATGGATTGCTTGAAGGCTGGGACGTCGGCTCCGAGGAAGGTCTGCCAGACGGAT
>VKHI01000107.1:60441-70967 GCA_015145745.1 Poterioochromonas sp. DS
TGGCTTGATGGATCCATCGTGGGATAAGAAGTAGGCTCACATGAGGGTAGACTTGATGGATCACTTAAAGGCTGGGACGTCGGCTCACATGAAGGTTGAATAGTGGGCTGTCTTGAAGGTTGACCTGTCGGAGCCGTCACAGGATTTGATGTCGGCTGCGCAGACGGTTGGTCAGAAGGCTGCGAAGACGGATTACTACTAGGGTCGGAAGATGGCGCTCTGGTCGGTTTCGAGCTCGGTTGCTTGGTGGGTGAACTTGTCGGAGAAATACTTGGTTGCGTTGTTGGTAACGGCTGACTTGAGGGAAGCGCAGATGGTCGTGAGGAAGGTGTAACTGTTGGAGTACTAATTGGTACTGAAGAAGGTTGGGCGGTTGGTTGTACAGTAGGTTGCAACGAGGGTTGTGCAGATGGTTGTCCGGATGGTTGTCGTGAAGGTTGTCCAGTAGGACGAGCAAAGGGTTGCTTTGTTGGTTGAGCAGTAGGTTGTCGAGAAGGTTGTCCTGTTGGCGAATCCACTGTCACGGTCTTTCGAACCCAGTTCGCAACACTTTCAGATATATAAACAGTGCCAATAGAATCAACACCAACCAAAATATAAGATGAGATTGAAGCACTCGTCGCAACTTGTAAACCAGAAGAAATTGTACCAGCACTATTTCCATTACCAATAATAACATCAACACTCCCAGTAGTTGTCGAAATCCTTCTTACTCGATAAGACTCCGCAACATATATATTCCCATTACTATCTCCAACTAAATTTGGGGGATATTGAAATAATGCTGAAGTTGGACCCAAAGCTCCTAATTGATAAGCACAATTTGTTACACTACCAGCATAGGTAGTAATAATATTATTAGTAATGGTCCGTATTGCACATTGATCAATCAGATAAGTCGTTCCAATAGAATCTAACCAGATTGATTGCGGGCTAGTAAGTGATGCTTGTATTGGCGTTACTCCGTCACCAGAGGAACTACCACCACCAACATAGAATGAAAGAATCTTTGTTTGTAAATCAATTTTATAAATTTTATAATTATCAGGAACAACTAAAAATAAATTCATACTATTACTATCAACCCATATACTAGTAATAGATTTAAGATTAGCCGTTAATGCTGGTATATTATTTGATACACTTGTTCCACCACCTGCGATGCGTGTAACATAATTACTTGTTTTATTAATTTTACGTATATAATTCGAATCACCAATATATAAATTATCATAACGATCTCCCCAGATTGCACCTAATGCTTGAAAACTTGCTAAAGTTCTTACATCATCTATAGAACTAGCATTACCTGTACCAGCATAAGTCGTAATGATACCTTGAGTGGAAACTTTTCGTATACAACGATTACCATTATCTAATATATAGATGACTCCTGTTGAACTTGCCCACATTTTATTCGGTGAGTTTAATTGAGCATTAATAGCAGTACTATTATCTCCACTATAAGAGGAAATACCATTCCCAATAACCGTGGTTACGACTTGCCCTTGCACTGCTCGAAATTTATAATGAAAATAATCAGGAAGATAGATAATACCTAAAGTATTCCCCCAAATATCGTAAATACCAGCAAAATTTGTTGATGTTGGTGCTTTATTATCACCATTAAATGGTATTAAACCTGTTCCGGCAAAGGTTGAAAAGACAGGAGCGGGAGAAGATGGAGTAAGAAGACCGACTCTGTAATTGCTACCGTAAGTGAAGTAAACAGAGCATAAAGAATCTGCCCACAATTGACTCGGGATAATACTAGTTTGATTCCAGTAGTTGGAGATAATTCCATTCCCATCTACTTTACGAATTCTTTGTGAATCAGCAAAATAAATGTTTCCTAAAGAATCGCCAGTAATATCACTTACATCACCAATCTTAGCAGAGGTGGCAAACCCATTATCTCCCGTACTACCTTGACTTCCTGTCCCAATAATAGTAACAACAACACTGGATGCATAATACCAGATACGAATACGATAATTACTAGAATCAGAAAAAATAATATCAGCATTACTATTTACCCAGAAGCTGTATCCAGTCATACGAGTTTGTGTTCCTAATAGGTTATCAACAGTTTTTGCGCTCCCTGTTGTAATTCCTATGACAGTTAGTAATGAATAAGGCGGCGAAGGAGAGAATTTGCGAATAACTGGATTATCTGATCCGCGCTGATCAATAAAATATATCATTCCAACACTATTACCATATATTCTTCCTGCACCAATAGTTGCTGTATTTGGTCCAGTAGGACCAATGATTGTTGAAATTATATTAAAAGTCGCAGTAATTTGTCGAATTCTGCTATATTCACTAATGTATAAATTTCCAACACTATCACCCCAGATATAAGTTGCACGAACTTGTGCGGAAGTCGCAGGGATAGATTCACCATTATAATTCGTGATTCCACTTCCTGCAAAATTATCAATTAAAAATTCTTTTAACTGGCCCCTTACAAAACATTTTCTCCAGACAAAGCAACAGAAAATCAATAGGAAAGAAATCATTTGATGAAGAAAAACAAAAGAATGACGAACAACAACACAGGTTCCTATGATGCTAATTTATGAGAAATAATTTCTAGGAATCTAGCCATTTAGGAGTCCTCATACAAATGACGAGAAGCCCAATCCAAGCAAATCCACCTTCAACAGCTATTCCTAGCTAGAGACTGCAATAACTCAACAAGTTACAAGAAATCAAAAGAGTCTTTGAAGATAAAAATGTCAGATAAACCAGCAGGTAAGGGGAACTTATTTCGATCAACATGAATAATCTAGAAGATCTCATTGCTCTGTAGCTTTTGCAATTATGAGAAATGGTCATGAAGCCTTTCGTGCATGTTTAAATGTTTTAGACGAATTTTTGCATGGTTCTCCTGAAGAACGTGTGAAATTTTTACCAATTTGGCATGATTACGTCCGTAGTATGGTTGTACATATGCAAATTGAAGATAATGATATGTTTCGTTTACTCGATGAAGTTAGCAAAGGTGGGATTACAAGATCTGGTCTTTTAGCTGTCCATCCTGCAGAACATTTAGTATTTGAACAAGTCCAACATATTCTACCAAATGAAGATTCCACGGAAGTAGAATGGCATACATTTCGTGAATTATTTAATCGTTGGAGAAAAGTTCATGAAGATCATTTCCTCTCAGAAGAGAAAGAAATGATGCCATTAACACAAAAAGTTGCATCAACACCTGAAGCACGTGCAGAAATTGTACATGATCGTATTATTGTAAATGGTAAAAATCGTAATATTAGTGATTTTCATTTTCATATTGAATTTTGTGTGAAATATTTATCTAAATATGGTTCTACGACGAATGATGCTTTTACTGCAACTTCTGCTTATGTACGAGGTTTAAAATCTGCTTCTACTCAAGATGAATGGTTATATGAATTTTTACCAATTGTAAAGAATGCTTGTGAACCTGATGTCTGGGCTCGTCTTCAAGAGAAATATAACATTGAGTCAACGGACAATGTGTTAGGAAGTAAGCCAACCCCTGCTCCAGAGCCGACACCTGCTCCTACCCCTCAGCCAGTTAAGCAAGCTCCACCATCTCGTCAAGTTCATCAACAACAATATTATGATACTTCAGCATGTTGTACCATCAACTAAATCATAGATGCAATGAAAGAATGTTTGACAAATGTTATATTTTTGGTGAGTTTTCTGTCTTTTTCTGATGATTATAGTTCATAGCTACGGAGTTTTCTTTTGTGTTTTATTCTGGTTGTTTCTTCTCGCTTCATAGAGTGTTCAGAATATCTTATCTTATTTTACTTTCTTTCGTTTTCTTTCAACGTTTTTTTGTTGTTATCTTGATGAATGAATAAAAGTAAGAGATAAGATTACTGCGAGTAACTTAAAGTGAACCCGAATCATCTCCAACTTTCATAAATCAAAGTCAACTGGCACAAATGAATACAATCAATAGTCAAATTTTCACAATTATTTACCACAAAATTTTAGACAAACAAGTTCGAAACTCAATGACAGAAGAACATAAGAGAACCAAAAGCTAACAAACACTTGGAGATTATTTCACAACATTTACACGATATGGAGGAAACCACTCGATTAACTTCTTCGAACGAGGACCACAGTCAATACCTTTGATAATGAGAGTATGCAATGCAGGACAACCGGTAGATAATTCTTGCAGCACATCAAATTCATACTTGCATTGAAAGTTAGTAATATCTAATACTTCTAACATCTTCAAACCTCTGCCAATAGATCTTACAACCTCTGAAGATACCTTTAATCGTGCAACTTTTAATAGACGAAGTTGAGTCATTCTTTCAGCAATGAAACACTTCAAAGCTTCTTCACTTACATCAATGCAACCACTCAGATTCAAATCTTGTAATTGAGTACAGTTCTCAGCTATTGCAGATAAAACATCATCAGTTAAACAGAGTGCCTCGGAAATCTCAAGTTTTCGTAATGTTTTACCACATTTCTTGAGAAACAAGACAAAATCTTTGTTCTTGGTTTCATTACAATGACGTAGTGTTAATGAAGTAAGTGAGGGTATAAAGAATTCATCATCGATAGCATTCGACCAAAATTCTTCTGTAAAGGATATAGATGCCAAACATAAGCTTTTCAGTTTGTCACATCTCTTAAAGAACGTTAAAAAATCATCGTTTAGAAGCTTCGTTGAATAATAAGAAGCGACAGTGAAGGATTGTAATGACTCAGACAACGTATCAGCTAATAATGGAAACGACCTATCTGATACGAAACTACAATAACTCAGATTCACAGTAGTTAATTGCCCAGAGTAACTCTCAATAACACTTCGCAGCATTTCATCGGTAAATGTCAGGCAATCGATTAATTGCAAGTGCTTTAATAAGCGACAAGAAGCGATCAGGTGCGCAACATCGACTTCATTTAAATAATAACCTGATAAATAAATATCTTCGAGTTGAGGACAGAGATTAAAGATTGGATAAAAATAAACCCCACTAGAATGCCAAGCAAACTTGCAATGAATTCGTTTTATTGGCGACAGTTTCTGTGGAGGATTTTCTGAGAGTTTCTTAAGGAGCATTTGTTGTCGTTGCGGTGTATTTATATCAGTATGACATGTCTCAACAATAATCTCTTCAAGTTCAGACAATTGAGAGATAAAATTATGCACAACATCAAAGTTCAGATGAAGGAATGATAATGATTTTAATTTTGGGCAATAGGAAGGTAAATCAAATAAAATACTCATAGGAAAGACAGATGTATTCTGAATTTTTAAAAGTTGCAAGTTTGGGCAATTTTGTAAAGTTCTGATAATCGATGAATCTCCTCCCACATTCGACAATGTGAGATGGATGAGTGAAGGAAGTGAATGAAAGATCATAGCTCCATTACTCAACTCAAAGCCACTCACATCGACATGTAAACCAGTAAGGCATTTACGACAGAGTGCATCCATACTTTGACAGTAACTTAATGTGAGTGAGAGATCACCTCTGATGGAGCATAAGCGAATTTTTCGATTTTCAATCCATTGAATCATTCTATACCCTGCTGGTTTACTCGGGATTGAGACTAATGGATTAAGAATCAAACCTTGCTCAGTGAGAAGTTGGAGGAACTGTAGGCGAAGGAGATGATTGCAAATAGCAGAATCAAGAAAGATGATGTCCCATACCGTCATCCAATTACTCAACAAATCAACCAACAATGAGCTTGGAAGAGTTTGGAGGAAATAACATCTTAATTTTACGAGAGGAGAAGGCTCAAGCTCGGGAACAAGCTTCAAGGAGGATTGATTGCTAGCGCTTTCATCAATTTGGGAACATTCGTTACTCTCCATCCTGAATAAATAAATCCTCGTAGTTGAGAATTCCTATATAATTTAAAGAGAATTTAAAGTAATTTTAAATAGAAGACTCTTCTCAATTTTGCTTGCATTACCTTTAAAAACTCTCTTAATCTTATCCCAATAAATGATTTAAATTCATATTCCAAGTTTTGCATAAATTTACATTATATTACTGTAATAAGGAAATCCCTAAACCATGATTAAATCATTTCCTTATCTTTTCATCATTCTTTTTTATTTTAGTTCTAAATTATCATTTTGATGCAATTATGGAGATGAATTGGTTGAAAATCGGGAAAACTTTTCAGCCAAGCACAAGCCTGGTAGTATCAAATCCGAAAGCACTGGAATCATCGTCAATTGAGTCCAAGGATCGAGAGATTTTACAGATACAAGAGGATTCATATAATCACAACAAGGAAAAGCAAAAGAAGACGAAGAAGAGTAAAGACTCAAAGAAGGAAAATAAGTCTAAGAAAAGGAAACATGAGCATTCCGCGAAAGAAAAGAAGTCAAAGAAAAAGCAAAAGTCTCAAGACTTGCCACTTGTCATCCCCGCTGCGATTGGTGCTATTGAAACTCTCAACAACAAACTAAAAGCCTTTGAGGATCAAAGTGACTCCTCCTTCGACTCTGATTCATCCTCTGACGATGATGACTTTCATAAGCAAGCTGCGTCGTTGATGGTGGCAAATCCTGAGAACGAAATTGCATTCCTCCCGAATGGTCAGTTAACGATCATCGATCGTGGTTTGCTCAATCAGCCGGCTGATTTCAATCTTACTTGGAGCATTGATAAGCGCAAAGACTCAGAATTAGTCCTTTATCTTGGTTCAACGCCAACGACTTCGAGTATTATAGCTGGTGAACCCATCTTAATTGACTCAATGAGAGAAGACGAAAAGAAGAAGTCGACCGAGAAGAGGCGAAGAGAGAAGGAACAGTATCAAAGATCTACGGAAGATAATAAAACAAATAAAATCTTTTTCTATCGCAATTATTTTGGTGATCCAAGTCTTGAGAAACCTGAGAAAATGAAAAGAGAAGAAAGATACTTCCCTATCAACAATACCTCCTCAATTAAAAGATTCCAATACCTTCTTAATCCTTCCGTGTTACATCTGCAAAGGTCTAATAAGCAGAATGAGAATGATATTAATCGCTCCAACTTCTTAAGAAGTGATTTCCTGCCTCTCCCGGTAATGACTCACGATGAACTCGATGAAAAATTAACAAATAGTTCTGCACCAAATCAAGATGTGCGATCATCAAGCTTAGCTTCCGTTATTTCATCTTCGTCAGAGGCGAAGGAATCTCACGCTTTGATCTCAGATTTCTTAAATTATTATTCGCCGAAACTTTCATATAATTCGGAAAATCTGAATCAATTATCCCTATCGCCTTTATGCGAATATTTACACCTTATACCTTTTATTCTTTATTTACAGGAGCAAAGTAACGGTAGCAACATTACAATTGCTCACTCCACCCTTGCATCGTCTCTCTTATTCTTTATGAATGATGCGCGGCTGAATCGACTATTTTTAAACGAGCGACTTTTAACTGGGAGAAGAAAAGAAAAGAGAATGAGACTATTACAAGAGAGAAATTTGTTAGAGAAACGTATTTATCACCTTCAACAATCTTTAGAACAACTAAAAGCTTCTATAACTTCATTGGAATCATCTTCTGATGTTTCACAAACGGTGGTATTACCTCAGCGTCAGAAATTAGAAGGTTTTTCATTAGTGATAGTCGAATCTTTGATCAAGTTCCTGTACCAATTACATCATAATTATAGTCTTCCCATGACATCAGAGGAAGTACTGGAGGAACTGATTACCTCCTCATACAATAGTTCGCAACTTTCGTATTCCCTGTACCTTCATTATCACAGCTACTATTATCTACTGACCTCTTTCCAACATACTTCCCACTCCCATTACTCGAATTATATCATCCAGAAAATTATCCAGTATGAAGAAAAAGTTAAGAACTTCGTTCTCTTACAAACCTTTCTTCGAAGTAATGAACTCCTTCAAACACCTCCAACATCCGCGGCAACTTTCCCTTTAAAGGATGAGAAATTTCAGATTGAATGTTGTTGTAGAGAAGCTATGATCGATCAGTTATACTTCTTACTTCTACTTGAGTGGAATCATTATCAACACACAGAAAAGATTGTTGCGCTCTTTCAAGCAATGATTATGTCATATTTTCCAATCAAGAGTAAAGGAAATGAGGACAGTACTGACAGTTCTACGAATTTAGGAGAGTATTGGGAAAGTGAAGAGGTTAGAGTTGGCGAAGTGAACAACGACCACTTTTTTCCGGCTTTGTTCTCTTCTACTTCTTCTTCTCTTGGGTCGTTATCCTTATTTGACGGTATCAGTGATAAATTGGGCTCGTACGGACATTCAGAAATTACGAAATATCTCCCTCTCTCTGGCATAATACCAATTATGGAATTTCCTTCTGGATTTAATGAAGAGAGTATTGAACGTAAAGAATTAGATTTCGAAAAAGTGGCAAATTCTGAGAAAGTTGACATCAAGGAGACAAATGACCACAATCAAGGAGACAAAACTCCGGATGAGGATTCCAAGGATGACGGCACAGGTCCTCGCTATGTATATTCTCGCATCCATGGTTATAAGATTTGGATCGTCCCAGAAGATAGCAGTAAAGTTTATCAGAAGATTTTATCTGAAATCCAACCTGAAGAACCTCTCGAGGGAGAAGAAGATCAAGAAAACAAAGTTAAAGAAACTTCCGAAGTTCATGATAAAACTGGAAAATTAACAAATTCGAAGAATCTTTCACAAACTAAGAAAAAGAATCTTTTAATTTCTTACCAGGAAAACGACGCCTACCTTCAACGGTATTACACCAATTACCTTCACTCCCTCCTGCAGTTTCTTCCTTTGCGCTCCTCTTTCCCATTCCCACCATCAATGAACGATGAAGCAGAACAGGAGCACGTGCAGCAACTTTATAACGAGATGATTGAAGATCAACCAGAACGAGTAATATTTTATGCCGATATCGAACCATCTCTCAAAATACTTCAAATTCCTTCCACACTATTCTATATGAAGAATAGATTGATGGTGAGAGCGCTGGTTAGAATGATGTCAGTTATCGGTTTCCAGTTTCCGTGGATTAACAATGATTTTATCTCACGACAGAGTGGAAAGCTTCAAACTTCTGCGAATTTCTTTAATAATTATGATACGGATATCATCTTCCGACGTTTATTATCATTTGCGAAGATTTCTTCAACTGCCACACCTCAGCAGAGGAGGGAGTCTTTGTTGTGTGATGTTTTTCAGCACTTCCATCGCCAACTATGGACAAAAGTAGTGACAGAGGTTGCATCACTCCGTCAAAATTATTTTTTTGATCGATTGAGTCATGAGAGTCCTTCTGCTGGAGGTAATGTGATGTTAGTTTGGGTTCAAAGAATGATTGAGTATATCATCCTCTACTATCATCACAATATCGCCATATTACAGAATGATGATCTTCTTATGTCCTCTAAAGTGATTTCGCAGTTGCGGTGTTTATTAATTCAATTATATTTCCAACAACATCATTATGATAAAGCGGCAATTTTAAACCTCGAAATTACAAATACTCGCGAAAGGTGTCAAAACATCATTCAACTTACTGTAGCAACACCCAAAGCATCTAGCCCGATGAGTGTTGTTGGAGATTTAGGTAATTGGAGTACCTTTCTGGCTGAAATATATCGATCAACCGGTGAAAATGGTGCGAATGATGTGGTTAAGATGATGGATCGGGTATGTCGAGCGATTTCCAATCAGACGAAAGATCTTTACCTTCAGTATCACTTACTTCCGCCTGCACAGTCATCGTCATCATTACCAAAGCAATTATTACCAGACGCGTTGATCGATTCCTTGAAATTTAGTGGAATTTTCAGATTCTATGCCACGTGCGTTGATTTACTCATGCAAATGTCTCATAATTGTCCCTCTGAAGTTCGGAATATCCGATATAAGCGCATTCATGTTCTTCTTACTCAATTTGCAAGTTCAGGAGTTTGTGAGGTTTCATCTTTGTCGCCTTCTGATGTTCATGAGATTAAGTTGACAAGTGACATGTTTTATTCGTTCGGAGTGTATCAAGATGTTCTTAAGGAGTCTTCCCCATCCAGTAAGAAGAAGAAAAGCTCAAAGGAAAGTTGCAGCTGGGAAGAAGAGATAAAAGAGAAGCATCAGCAACTCCTTTCGAATGATTTATGTTGGAAAGCGGTGACATTTTATCATCGTTATATCATGGTAAGTAATTGCTCATAATGCTATTTTTTGCAATTTTAATCGAGCTTAATTGATGTAGAACTATTTTCACTTGCAATCAAAACAATTGCTCCAAGAACAATTGACATTAGCTACGAGAATGGTTAATCTCGATACTTTAACTTCCGTCGCTTTATTGGATATGACGCCTGTAAGTTCTTTCATGTCTATGATGTAATCTCATTTCTTAATGCTATTTTCTAGGAGATTTATGACGTTATCAATTTGTTAGTCTATCAAGTGACCTTCTCCGAACTCTATTCGAACAAGTTTGACAATGCAGAAACCAGAACACTTACTCAAGAAAGTCTGATTAAGAGCATCCAGACAGGCGAAAAAATCTA
>VKHI01000108.1:0-57994 GCA_015145745.1 Poterioochromonas sp. DS
TAAATCACATACATTTGTACATTCTTTTTTGTTGAACTGTATACTTTTAGAGAGATTGGACTAATTTAATTCGAATACCAGCCACCAGTTACATCTAAATTTCTTTCGATTTCAATCATCTCTTCCAAACTGTTTCGAGACGAAAGCACTGAGAATTACTCTTACATACTCATTTAGAAAGCCTTTGGCGATGGAGGACCAAGCGTTCCTTACTTCCAAACAGAACTTCAACTTCAACATATCTTCAACTTGGCAGCATTTGAAAGATCTTCATTGTCACAAAATTTGAATCACTAATACAAAGCATAATATAACACACTGAAGAGACTTAATGATTCAAATTTACTTCCTAAAGTTGAAAATACTTCGTTTATGACGTAAATCACTCTCACTTTGGGAACATCTTGAATATCGAAGTCCAATCACTCGTCAGCACAAAACCTTTCATGTTTGAATAAACTCTCAGGTTTTCGTTCACTTGAACAGTTTTTCACTTCGAGTCACCTCTGACGTCAGCAAGCTTTTCCAGCAAAATTTCTGGAGTTTTGAAGAAATCTTTGAAGTTTCTTGAAGTTTGTCAACTTGGCTGACGCAGATGATGAGGAAGTCATTTCAATTTGAGGGGATATCCCTGTGAAAGGTGAAGATATCAACTGAAAAGTTCATTTGAAGCTTCGTCATTTCAACAGGTTTCCTGTTTATATTGTGTTTCATGAAGTGACTAAGTGAATAATACTTGACTAACTAGAGAGCGAGGAGAGGAAGAAAAGATATTTCAGTTTTTTCATGTTTGATTTGTTTTTCTCTTTTTTAGTTATTGGTCATCTCTTTCAGGTCTCGTGTCTCTCCAAGTAAGCGAATCCATCCAATCATTACACTCAATCCATCAAATCGAAGGGTGTTCAACCTCTTTATGAAAAAATACGTTACTCCTTGTTCATGACACTGAAGACATCATCACGTTTATCGCTTTTTTGATTATTATTCGAAAACAATTCGTATTTATATCTGTCGTCTTATCGCTGGTATTGATTGGTCGACTATTGCTTATCCTTTCCCTCTTTTATCCTTCAAAATAAATACTATTTTAAAATAAAATTTTATTAGGTGGAAGTATTTTAAATTTGATTCGCTTCCTACCGACCTATGCATTATGTCGCAAGTTCCACGAACCTTTTCCTCTGCCGAAGAGATCGAATATAACAATGAGCCGTCCATTCCCATACCTTCAGCAATTTATGTTCCGCAAGTCATGCTCCATTACCCTCCTCCACCACCGCCACCTCACTTATACCTCCATCATCAACACCAACTACACCAGCAACATATTCAACAACAGATTCAGCGACAAAGGAATCAACAGCAAATGCTCATGCAAGAGCAGCACCTCCTTCAACAAATGTCTCACGACCTTTCTCACCTAAAGCCAGAGGCGGATACTCCAACAGCCTCTTCCGGCTCTGGAAATAGCTCATCGAATCCTAATCAGGAAACTCCAGCAAGTGATTCACGCGACGACGAAGAGGATAATAATAACCATACTCCTTATAAATCATCGAATCATCATTCAGATTCTATGAAAGCAACACATAAATGTACTCAATTAACACTCCAACAAAAAATTGAAGTATTACAAATGATTGAACAGAAGGTTCCTTACCGTGAAATCTCTAAACAGTATAATATTGCTCATAGTACAATTAGTGGTATTAAGAAAACCAAAAATGAAATTTATCAATTAGTAAATCAAAGAGCAAATTTATCAATGCATCGAATACATAAATCAATGCCAATTACATCTAAAATATTAGATGAAAGAATGTATGCATGGTATGTAGCAAATCGTAATCAAAATATTAATATAAATGGTCGACAATTACAACAAAAAGCATTAGATATTGCAAAAGATCTTAATTTACCTGATTTTAAAGCATCTAATGGTTGGTTAGATAGTTTTAAAAGACGTCATCAAATATTATTAAAGCATCATACTGATATATAGTTAAAATATGATTTAAAAAAGAAGAAAATAAAACCAAAAACGAAGAGAAAAAAGAAGAAGAATTATGATTGTTAGCATGTTCTTACTCCCTTTAATTACGAAATCACAAGCAACGATAAGAGACTTCCTCTACTACTGTATTAGTATAATATCATTCCCTTTTTTAAAAAAGTCAAATTCACTTCACCTTCTCCAGTTTATTCCTCTTCTTCATGAACTTTCGAAGAAGTGATAAGAATCGAATCATTCAGGTGCGATTGGTTAGTTGTTGAATCGATCTGTTTCCCCCCCTCTTTTAATTTCTTCTTTTTCTTCTTGGTCTTCTCTACAAACCAGTTCTTTTCATTTCCATTCTCATCTAATCGTCTGCTAATTATCTCATCTGAACGAAAAGGAAATTACCTCTTTTTTTCTCTCTCATCCTTCGCTTTTTCATCTCTCCCTCTCATTTTTGACATGTATTTGCATTTTTCTTTCCTTTTCTTTTTTTATTTCTTTACTTTTTTCTTAGTTGATAGTGTTTTATGATTCTTTTCCTGTTACTGATTGTAAGAAGAACAAGTTTTTCAACGAATGAAGGGTCGTCTGCTTGTTGTATTTTTATAAAAGTCCGAGAGTACTGAGTTTCTTCCTCATAAATGTGTGATTCTATGTTTGTTGGTGAAGAGAAGAAACGATTTTGTGGTCCCACCACATTGAATAGAGGAAGAGAATATCAATAATATGTTTGGCGATGTTGCCCTCAGGAAGGACAAACATTGTTTTTAAATGTATAGGAAGTAAAATGATTTAAGAATATAGTCAACCCTTTCAATTCTTCATTTTTGGAATTTTTTTCTTTCTAAATTAATCAGAATTTTTATCATATATCACCCGCAGGCTCGAGGCCGATCCGTATACGGATAGAGTCCGTATACGGATAGAGGAGAATGGCCGAGCAAGGCCGATTATGAACGTCAGTCAATTCTTCTTTTTTCTTCAACTATGGGACGCAACCCTTACCAATCCAATGAGCGAGTTGTTTTCACTAAAGGTATATACAATGGTCGAATAGGAACTTTAAAAATTATTGGTGATGAAAAACATAAGGAGTTTCAAGTCGTACTCCCCAATGGTCAAACTATACCAAAAGTTAATAAAAACGCCTTTAAGAGAGCTCCGATGCCGCCTGAAAATAGCTCATCAAAGGAAAAGAACCCAGATGATAGTAGTGAGGATGAGGACGAGGACGAGGATGAGGATAAGGATATCGAAGTCGAATATAACGATCTTGAAGGAAGAGAGGAGCTCCCCTTCGAAGTGCCTTGGAAGAAGGTTGATGACATTCCAGACAACATCGAAAGAGAACCACTACCAACACATTTACCTACGTTTAAAGTTTCTCATGGATCTAAGCCAATCGATTACTTTCGTATGATGTTTCCCATGAAGTCTGTTCAAGACTGGGTCCGTCTAACGAATCGAAACATTGACAAAGATCCACACCGTACTGGAGGCCATACCGATGAGGAAGAACTATTACGCCTCTTTGGATTACGTCTACAGATGATCTTCCTCTTCTTCAAACATATTCATGACTTCTGGGCACTAGAAAGCCCCGACGGAATCTCTCCTCCAACCCAATTCGGAAGAACAAGAGGTATGTCCTTGCATCGGTTCGAAACACTCGAAAGAAATCTTCAATTCAATACAAAAGAAGATTATCCGGTGAGTAGAATGAAGGATAAACTTGGATTATTGTTGTCTTACCCCATCTTACTCATCTAGGATTCGAAGTTCTGGATGGTTCAATCACTGGTCGATGACTTCAACTCCAATCGTACTGAGGTATTCTCTCCCGGGACTCACATCTGTGCGGATGAGTCTGTTTTTCTTTGGACAGGAACCTCCAACAAAAGCGATCCAACATCTTGTCCTCATAAATCACATCTTCCTCTAAAGCCTGTCAGCGACGGGATCTTAATAAAGTGTTGTTGCTGCTGTGAAACTGGCATAATGCTGAAAATGGAAATTCAAGAGGACGCTGCTTCGATGAAGAAGAAAAAGTTTCAAATTCGTCATTCCGCTGAAGCTGCTGATCGAGAGTATCGCATGTTGGAGAAGAAAGGTGATCTACATCCTTATCATGTCGCCATAGCCCTCAGATTGACGGAGAATTATTTCGGATCTCGGAGAGTCATTTATATGGATGCTCACTTTGCATCAGTTGCTAATACGTTGGCTCTTCGAGACCATGGATTGCATTCCATTGGAATGGTCAAAGGAAACACAGCAGACTACTGTATGAAGGAATTCAAAGAATTCAAAGAATCAAAGACCACTGCAATCGGAGATTCGCAGTTCAGAATAACTGAATTGGAATTGAGGAGTGGAGGGAAATCTACCTTTGCTGCAGTTGCAACCATGAGAGAAAAGAGAAAGGTGAGCACCATTATCTCATCAGTTGGAAATACACAAGATGTTCCGGTCATTCCAACCAGAAAAAGATCTATTTTCGTGGCGAATGATGAAGGTCTGTTAGAACAACAGCCTTCAAACTCAGATGAATTATATATTCCAAGCATGGTCTCTCAATATTACAAACATGCCCATAGTGTTGATTTACACAATCAGCTCAGACAAGGAATATTAAATATTGAAAGATTGTGGAAAACAGAGAAATGGAGAACAAGAGTGTTTGCAAGTATCCTCGGAGTGATTTTAGTTGATGCTTACCATGCATTTAGTTATGAAACTAAGCAATATCCTGGGATTTTAGACTTCGCCAAGAAGATTTCTCTTGTATTGTGTCCAATCATTACTCCTGATTCTGAGGAACCAAAACAACCAATTAACATAGTCCCAGTTGCTATCACTCACCATGCTCCAATCGAGCTTCAAAAACTATCAGACTATGTGGGCGAAGAATTTCTGCCAAAGAAGGAAGAGAAGAGGAAGATTGATTGGCGACGATATTGTACCATCTGTGGCGACAGAACATATTACTTTTGCAAAGGATGTTCTAACTTTAATGATAAAGAGAAACCTATCATTGTTCCAATGCATGGTCCAGAGAGTAACATTAAATGTTACACGAAGCATCTCAATATTTAATCTTTTGTTATTCATCTTCATTTTTATTTATGGTGCATTTTTTACCATTGCTTCTTCGATCTTTTTATACATATCACAATCTATTGCATCATAGGCACCAGATGCAGCTGTTAATCATCGTTCATAGGCACATTTCTTGCTTCTACATACAATTGTTATCAATTTTGTAACTATTAACTTTTTCAAGGAAAAGGGAGAGAATTCTCCGATATTTCCTGAAAATATCGTGGAAATCTCTCATATTTGCAGGAAAAGACAAGGAATTCCTATCCGTATACGGATAGTGTAATCCGTATACGGATGCAGCGAGCTTGCGGGTGATTTATATTAATGTTATTGGAAAGGATTTCAGTCTATATTAATATACTATTACATATGCTAGTTTGTGGTCATAATCCTCTTGAAAGGAGAAACTGATGAATCATGGGATTACTTCACTTAATTAGGCCAATGGGATGTTGATAATATTTACTACAGCAGTATATTTCACATCGAAAGGGTAAATAAGAAATCAATAGAAGAGAAGCAATCAAATATCAACAACAGCCTCACTATATATACGTAAATGCTTATAAATGAAAATACACGACCATAGACTTAAATCAAGATTTAATAAACAAAACAAAAGAAACTACAAAGGAGATATCAGTAATATTTCGAGACTCAAGAAGGACATATACGAAGTAGAAAAGCACAAAGTCAATGTTATAGTATCGTTGTATATCATACTTACCATTTACTGTTACCATGGTGAAATAATAAAATAAGTTACCAACACCCAAGAAAGAAGAGAGTAATGAAACCATATGAGATAGATATGGAATGCTAGGAAAGATTAAATCAAGGAAAATAAAAAGATGGCAGAAAGTGTCATGAAGAGTGAAAGATAAGCAGATACAATACAATATAAGCAGATACATAGGCTGAGATAAAGGAAAAGAACAAAATCATCATCATCATCATCATCATCATCATCATTTTTGATCACGTGGACTTGCTACACCAACTGTGCGAACTCCCTTAGCCTTATTTTTTGATTTACTTTGCATAATTTTTGTCCTTCCACTAAATGGCTTTGATAATAATGATGCTAATTGAACTTCATTCCATGATGCTCTGATTGAAGAAGCATTGTTCTTACCATCAGCCCAATATTGTCTTTCACGCACTCTTATACTATCAGCAGGATTTAAAGTAAATGTCACACTACTGGCATTATCATCCATATCATTGGTGTTACTGTTAGGAGCCGGAGAACGAAAACTTGGTAAAGAATGCATTGAAGAGAAGATAAGTTTCGTATCTGAATTTGATGAATATTCAGGTTGTGAGTTTTCTGAACTATTTCGCTGAAGAGTTGAGGTACTTGTAGCTGGTGTTTGTTGTTGATCTTTATTGAATGGATCATTAAAACCACGACTTCTGACTTGAACTTCTCGCGTCTTTTGCTTTTGATGTAATCTTACTCTTCCTTTTTGGGGTGGAGATGAAGAAGGTAACGGATTAAGATGTGAGAAGGCTTCCATCAGTCGACCAGTGACTGTTGGTTCAGCATGATAATGATGATGACCTGTTGACTGAACTCGACTTACTCCACCTCCCATTTTCGTCAATAATTCCTCGATATAAGATAATGATGGAAAGAATTTAGAAGATATATGGAATAAGTATCACTGGTTGTTGTTATGTGCCATACAGCCGCCGGCGCGGCATCTTCGGCGCCGGCGGCCTTCAAATAAAAAAATACATACTTATGATTGTACAAAAGTAGTATCAATTGTTGAACGGGGAACAAAAGCAAAACAATCAATTCTAAGTGAAGTACTTCTCAATCATTCGAGAAAGAGAAGAAAAACTAAAATGAACGGGTGAAGTAGACAAAAGATTAGATCCAGAGGTATTCTCAAAAGGAGAAATGAAACAATCATGGGGATCATATTTCTTGTCTTGCCTTCCGAAAGACTAAAATCTAAACAGATGCAAAGGAATTTATCGAAGAGAAAAGTTAAATGAAGATCGAGAGATAGGTCTATATAATACAAGGAATAGGTCAGGGAAAAGGACTTGCTCCAATACATTATCTTTGATCACGTGGACTTGTGACAGTAGCACTTCTATATTTATTTTTTGATTTATTTTGCATAATTTTTGTCTTTCCATTAAACGCTTTTGATAATAATGATGAGATATGGATTTCATTCCATGATCCTCTTATCAAAAGGGCAGGAGTTTTACCATCAATCCAATATTGTCTTTCACGTAATTTCGCACTGTCAACAGGAATTTTAGTAAACGTAACGTGAGGCACATTATCATCAACATTATTATCGTTACTGTTTGTAGCCATGGTAGTAGTAGTGTTACTACTCATTTGTGGATTTGCGATTGTTTGTTGGTGGGTATTATTAGAGTTTGGTTGAAGAGAAGGAAGATAAAATGGTAAAGAATGTAGTGAAGAGAAAATGTATTTCATTCCTGAATCTGATGAATTTTCTGGTTTTACTTGATTACTTTGTGAGTTTTCTACGTCAATGGAGTGACTGTGATCTTCAGTACCTTGAGTTGTTGTGCAAGAGTTCTTTCATTGCTTGACTGGAGTTTCTTTGTGGTTGGCTCATATTTCATTAATGGTTCTAAGGGTTCAAAGCAACGATTTCTTCCTTCAAATTCTCTTGTATTTTGTTTTTGATATGTTTCTATTCTCCCTCTGGGTGAAGATGAAGGTAAACGACTACGAGGTGAGAGCATTGTTGCTTGAACCTGATGATGACGATGATGTGGTTTACTGGCTCCACCTCCCATTTTCGTCAAGAATTTCTCAGAATAAGAAATGAAAAGAATTAAAACCTTTATATAATAATTAATTAAAGACAAGACAAGACAAGACAAGATGATTCTCTTCCCATCAACAGCTTCTCACCTTCTCGCTTTTACAGAAGAATCACCACAACCTCCATCGCCCCGCCCGCCCCATCGCCCAACATATTATTATTGTAATAATACGTTGCTGTAGTGTGACATAACATTAACAATTAACAAGAACTGATTTACTGTATTGAAAATGATGCTTGATGAAGGAAGAATTCGAAATGCCAAGATTGCTATTGCATATTACTTCTTTTGTTTAGGTAGTGAACTTGGTTGTTGGGCTGGTATCTTACCTAGAATCAAGAAAGATCATGATTTGAGTAATACTACACTGGGTGGGATTCTTGTTGCGGCAGTGTTTGGAGCAATTCTAGCACTACCTACTGTCACAATGATCCTTGAAAAATATGGATCAAGATTTTCTTTAATAGCGGGTGGTGTAATTTCACCTTTACTCTTCCCTGTTATTGGTGTAAATTCACACATTTCAATTTTCATTATTGCAGTCTTTTTATTAGGATTTGGTAGTGGATGGTTTGATATCTCCATGAATGCACAAGCAGTATTATGTGAAAAAGTTTCAGGAAAGGCTACATTAGGTTTATTTCATTGTTTATATGCTATTGGTGGGTTATCTGGTGCTTTGTTTGGTGGTGGTTTACTGGATGCTGGTGCCAATCCATTACAAGTCACTTTTTTAGGTAGTATCATATTATTAATACCACAATTAATTGTTGTATGGTGGTTATATGATAAAGAAGAACAAAAATATATTGAAGAAAATCAAAATATCTTTGAGCAAGAAGAACAATTGATCTCACCACTTCACCGCCCTTCTAAACAACTAAACGACCGCCAACTATCCCTTCCCTCATCCTCATTTTCTTCTTCTGCTGTTGTAGCAGATAAAGATACTGTAAATAATCGAAATTCTCTTGAGGAAGGAAAGATGTTCTTACCTTCTAGTATTACCTCTTCCTCTTTATGGAATACAATGCCATCAGAAGACCTTGCACCTATCAATCCTGATACACCAAAACCTATAAATTATACTATGCTTTGGAGTATTTCTGCTTTATGTTTTATTGGTTATTTTGGTCAAGGTTCTATCGGTGATTGGAGTGCAATCTATCTCTCTGATGATCTTAATGCGAGTGCATTAGAATGTACCTTTGGTTATGTTGGATTTGAATTATTTGTTGCTATTGGTACATTTATAAGTGATAAGTTTGTTGATGCATTTGGTCGGAAGTTGCTATTAGAAATCTCAGGGATATTATCTGCTGTTGGATTATTTCTTGCTGTGATGGCATTATCTTCATCAACACATACTGGATCAATGGCTTTAGCGATTACTGGCTTCTCTATTAGTGGATTAGGGCTGTCTGTGGTAAGCTTAAACGATTCACTATAGGCTATAACCCCTAATAATTGTATTGTTAGGTTCCTCCTTGTGTTGTCTCTCTGGCAGGATCAGGGATCTCCGGTCTAACACCTGATACAGCTATTGCCTATGTTTCTTCCATCGGTTATGTTGGAATTATGGTAAGTATAATGGATACCTGTTTCGGGGAAACCAATAAAATGACTTCTTTTGTCTAATAGGTTGGACCACCATTTCTCGGAGGAATCTCTCAGGTGCAAGGACTTCGCTATTCCTTCGCTGTCGATGCTGGTATCATGCTTCTTATCACATTCATCACAATCGTTTTCAACATTGGTAATCCTCATCGAAGTAATAGTAGAAATTCAGCAGAACAGACTGTGAAACTAATATATGAAGCGAAACAAGTGAAGTAGTGATCAGATCGTTATAACTGTAAGATATGATTTAACAACAATTTTGATGATATGATATGATATTTCTATATATATCTAATGTTTTTTTTTGTATTATTTACTTTAAATGTGTGTGTTGACTGACTACTGGTCTTTTTATTTGATAATTTTTTGGAAGAAATACAGAGTAATAATTGTATTGTGTGTCGGTTGTTTCATATCGTTATATGACAACTCAACTATTAACTCCTCCTTCCTTCCCTCCCTCCCTCTCTACTTCTCTTCTCACCATTCATTCCCGTTAGAGGTTTATTGCTTTGATTATTTTTAAATAAATAAAAGAGATTTATTTACTCTGAATCTTATCATCAGAAAGTCCCTCCAAAACAGTTAATGTCTTGAATTTCTAATAATGAAGTTGTAGCAATCATTTGCGATTGTTCGTCAGAAGAAAGATAACAAGCATATCTTTTGATCACTTCGTAGTTATTAATTAATATATATGATCGAAAGAGTCTCTAGACTAATTCGAAAGCTTTACTTTGTCTTTTTGTGACTTCTACGAGTAAATGCCCTATGCCTATGATGATTATTCTTATTCTATGATGATGATTATTATTAGTTTAAAACGGCTTGTGTTATTAAGAATATGTGAATAATATCTGTTTTCTTTCTTTCTTTCTATTTCTTTCTTTTTCTCTTATCTTCTACAAGCTAATGGAATGATAATAGTTGTATATTTATTAGATATATGTATGTATTTATAAGATCAAAATGAAAGAAAAACTAAAAAAAAATACAAAACAAAATAGAACTAAAAAAAGAAAAGAGACAAACACATAGACTCACACTCACGCTCACTCTTGCATCGACGTCCAATCATCCAATATACTATAGTATACCGAAGAGAAAAAAAAAGAAGCAAAGAACAAGTAAAAAAGAAAGAAAACCAAAAAAAGAGATCTAGAAACTGTTCGATGGATAATGAGGATGTGGAGGAGGAGAAATCGAGGTAATAACGCGTTGGATGAGTGTGATATATGTTGTTGTTGTTGTTGTTGTTGTTGTTGTTAATATTGTGTTTACTTGGAAGTTAATGGACGATATCCTTTCCAATCAGGTGGTGCAACATAATTAAATTGTTTCATATAATTTAATAATGTTTGTGCTGGTCCATCACCATATGGTAAATCATGATTCACTTCAATCTCAATATTAGGAGGCAATAGTTGATGATGAATCGATTTTCGGATAGAAAATCGCTTATTGGTTCCAGTATTAATACCATTCTCAACAGGACTATTTTCACCATTATTCATTGATGCAATAGATGATCTCATTGATAAACGTCTAAAATTAACAACCTGTAATACTGATTCAGGTTGTTGTATATTTTCATCAGGTGTTTTACGATATAATGGTGTTTTCATAAAATGTTTCATACATTCTTCCATAATTTTATTAGCATCTTGAAGAAAAACTTTTGCTTGTAACCAATTACCTTTTAAATATTCGGTTAATCCCATTAAGAATACTTCTTGAAAACGTTCATTAATATGACATCTTAATTGTAATAAATCAATATCTTTTAAGAAAATTTCTGTATAATCATCATATGGTGGTATAATCATTTCAGCATCCGGGAATAATGATTTTAAATATTCTTCAATTGCTAAATAATCTATTTCATCTTCTTCATCATCGTCATCCTCTTCATCTCCTTCTTCACCTGCTATTGTTACTGATTTTCTAAATGTTTTCCTCTTTTTCATTTGTTCTTTTTCGTTGAAATCAGATCTTCGACGATCTACTTCTTTCTGGATTTTAATTAATTCACGATGGACCTGGCCGAGTAATAGACGTGCAGTTGGTGAATGTTGTGTACTCAGAGGTGGAAGTGGTAAGCGTTGACCTTGAGGTAAACTACCATTACTTCCAACACTGTTCAATGAAGTGCGATAATTAGTACGTGGAGTAACTGACTTCCTACTGCTTGATACTGATCCTCTTGTTGACGTGGATGAACGTTGAGGGCTCGTTTCACCATTCTTCTTGACTAATTCAGTATGAACTTTACTTAATAATAATCTTGTTTTTGCAGTATGTTCAGTTCCCATAGGTGGGAAAGGAAGGCCTTTTCTCTGCCCTTGTGCCTCTGTTTGCTCTTCTCTCTGAGGAGGTGATGGGAGTGCTGGCGTGACAGCTGGCGTGACAGCTGGTGTTGCAGCGGGTGTCGGAGTGAGAGCAGCAAAAGTATTAGAAGATCTACTGGAGAAAGAATTCTTCTTTGCAAATGGTCGAGCATCATGTACCTCTGTTGCAATAGAGTTTGTTAATTCAGGAACAATAATTGGAGTTAATTCAACATCAGAATCAGTAGAAAATGTCTGTGACTTGAGAAGTAAATATTCCCCTCTTGTTGTACCACCTTCCTCCGCCTCGAATTCTTTCTCTTCTACAATCGTCACTGATTTAGATTTCACTGCAACTGGTCGCGTCAATGAAGGAGGAGATGGTAAATTGCGGCTGCTGTAATCAGCATTAGTCGGAGAGGGAAGTGGACTGAAGCCAGGAGTGATAGAGCGAATTTGATTCGCAGGTGAAGGATTTCTTGCTCCTGACGTTAGAGCTTGCTTACGAAGGCTAAGCTCTGGTGTGGCATTACGTGGTAGAGAAGTTGGTGATCTCCCTCCACCTCTTGGACTATCTGTAGTACTATTCCTTGGTTTTTGACCATTACTGGCGTTCATATCAGATGAAGAACGAACTCTTGGCATCCCAGCTCTTGGACTACCCGTATCTGTGGTGCTATTCCTTGGCTTTTGACCGTTACCAGCATTCATATCAGACGAGGAACGAACTCGAGAAAGATCAGGTGTTGATGGTCGTTGTTTTGCTCCATCAGGAGATTGCGGTCTCGAGTTTCCACGACTTCTTGTTCTAGTAATTCTCTTGGAACTACCATTCATACTAATCCCGGCAACAGACATTAATCGATGTAAAGCATGTGCAGTTAAAGGAACAGATGAAGGTGTTGATTCATTAAACACTTGATCTTGAAAACAATCATATGTATAAATACCAATAGGTACTTCAGATCCTTTGACAGTAACAACATCTAATTTACGACATTTCTTAGATGGAATTTCAGACAATAATTCATGAAATAAATGGGACATTAATAATGGTACTTTATACTGTCGTGATGATGTTTCTAAACGCGCTGCCATGTTAACATGTGGTGATAGATACGTTGCATCCACTTTAAAGATCGATCCGACTGCACCTTCGATCGCCCAACCTGCATGAAGACCAAATCCCATACGAACTTTAAAGAATTCTTTTTTCTTCGGTGGACCATTATTGATTCCACTATTACGTTTAGGTAAAGGTGGATGACGTTTGACTACACTTTCTCCATTTTCATTTTTCGTATCTTCACTATCTGCTGAACCAAAAATACCACGTAATGATCCAGTAGAACCAGTACTTGGTCGATGTCCATGAGTACTTTCTAAACCAAGACCAGCATTTAATGTTTTATTAATTTCACGAATACCCGTCAGAGTTTTTCGACCTTTTTGTAATTTTTCTGCATAATAATCATTTAATCTTGGATCTTTACGATATTCTAATACTTGCATTGAACGATTAATTTCTGCAATAATTTTTAAATAACCAATTAAAGCACCATCGGCAATTTGATCAATACCTGGTACACGACGTAAATCCACGGTATAATGTGCCTTGGCTTTCTTCTTCTTTGGACTACCACCAGTGAAGTTACTTGCTGTTTCTATATCATCTTCATTTGCTTGTGATTGACTATCTTGATTACTACTTCGATCACCACTATAGCTTGTCAGTGTACCAGCATGAGGTCGTTGTCTTTGACTGGAAGTCTCACCACTGTGATTCGATGCATTATCTTTCCATTTCTGTCTCCTTTCTGATGGTGAAACAACACGTTCTTTCATGGATTCTTCTGATTTCATTCGAAAATTTGAACGCTTTCTTGATAAAATCGATGCATCATTCGCAGCAATTAAACTTTCTTCATCACCAATTCTCCAAACAATCACAAAGGCATTGCCTAAGTTCTTGTTACATTGTCCACCCCAATTATGAACATTGGAATGAACAATTTCAGCGATGGTATTAACAAAAGTTAACACATCCTTATTGAGCTTCGTATTAACTAAAAACAAAAAGATAATAAATGAAGTTGGGCAATAATGAAGAGATCACCAAAACAACTTACTATCTTCAAAGTGATGAATATCACAAAAACCAAAGATTGCATAGATTCTAACACCAGCAATTAAAGGATCAATGGTAACAGATCGATTGTTTGTAGAAAGATTGGAAGAGATGATATTCGCTCCTGCCTCACCAAAGCCTACCCTCAGTAGACCTATCAAGAGAGAATCAGATGTTTGAACCATTTATTCACGTTAAATCGAGATTACCTGTGATCTTCTCTAAGGTCGTTTCAAGTAGCTTGGTCTCATATTCTCCTGTCTGCTGACCTTTCTGTTGCATTTTTGTCAATGCATTTGCCTCAGTACGAACACTACTTCTCTTATTCATATTCCCACCTAATGCTGTCGAAGAATCTAGTGATGAAGAGATTGGAGCTAAAGGATCTTGGGCAACGGCTTCGACCATATTCATCATTCTTTCAATAGGTTTTAAGATTAACTTTTCAGCATCCGCTGTAAAGATAATGGCACCACCAACAAGAATAATAGCAACAACAATAGTAAAAAGAATGGAATACATTGCATCAGTTTCGGCATAATTAATGGTAGTAAATAGACCTGATGTATAGATCGTAGTATTGGACGTTGTATTGAAGTAGGTATGAGTAATATTCTCTTTATACACTTTTGCAATCTCTTTCACACGATGTTGATCAGCATAGTAATATCCTGGTACCGTAGGATTCATTCGTAATCGAAGTAAGAAATTATCAGGTACGGATGATTCATCCTTGTTATCTTGAACACCAGCAAGTGCAGCGTATCGACATTGATCATTAATTGAAGGATCTGTAGCAAAACGATGAAGAAACGTCATAGCAAAGTCTGATGATTCATCCACCGTTGTATAAGTAATAATTGGTAATATAATAATCATAATTAATATTAATACCATTACTTTTCTTGTAATACTTTCAGATAATTCAATACCTAATTTTGATGTACCTTGATAATCATTTAATTGTTTATAATTTTCAATTTGATCATAATTAATAATACCATAAGATGCTAATTCATATAATTCTTTTTCTTCTTGACGTCTTTTCCGTTTTTCATATTGTATTTTATAAATTTTCACTAATCGTACAAGTCGTACTAATCGCACAACACGTGCAGCTTGTGTAATATTAGCATTACCAGAAAAGTTATCAAGATAACCAGCTAATCCAATAGGGTTAGCAATCCAATTTAAATCAGGAAATAATGATAAAATTGCAATAATATCTAAGCACCAAAAAAACGAAAATAAATAACCTTCCCATAAGAATGGGTACCATGAAATAATGGTTGTACGAGCAATGGTATTCATGATTAGTTCAATACAAAATAATGTAAAACTGATTGTAAACATATTCTCATAAACTTGATCTACAGGAAAAGAAATAAGATGATTTAAATGGATATTGAGGGCATTATTGGGCTTACCATGTGATTCTGTATGAGTGAGAACTTCGATCTCATTACCGAATAAAGTATATAAAGTGAAGAGAAGCATAACATCATCGACCTATTGATTAAGGTTTACACCAATATAAGGCGAAATCAGAATAAGTTTTTTCACTTACCGTCAAGCTTACAGTGAATTTATCTAAGAAGTAAACCATATAATCTCTCATCACCTGCCAATCCAAATTATCCCACCAATCGAGGAAATCGAGGTATAATATGTTGAAATAATCTAATATATTTTCTGATTGCTCCCATCTAGTTGGTGGAGGAGCGAAAAATGCTGATAAATCCATTGTTTGGAGATTGTTTATGTTATCATCTCCACTGGCGGGGTTCTGTAACAAACCACTTCTTTCCATGTTAATACTCCCACGATTGCCTCCAGCATTGGCTGAACGTAACTGTACACTACTTCGATTACCTGGAGAGTTCATTGATCATCAGTAGTCAAGTAATTATAATGAAAAAGTATCAAAAATTAAAATAAAAGATTTTCACAATCAATCAAACAAAAAAAATCGATTACAATCTCTCGTACTTAGTTAATAAACTAATCACGAAGACAATGATTTGGTAAGAAATGTTGCTAACAAGAGGTGTGTTCAAGTCTCTTTGGAGAGAAGGAAGATTCTTTGCTTGGTATTGGTCACACTGTTTTTTGACTTAAATTTTGATATCAATTCATCCACTTCATACCCAAATACACAGATGTCTAAAAAGTTGAGATCTACCGGCAACTGTCAGTCATGATGCCGGTATGTTAATAGTATTTGTCGGTGAGTTTGGTTTTGGTGTTTGAATCTTGTGATTGGTTGTTATGATGTTTTCTGGTTTATTGCTTGCAGAATCATCTTCACCATGCTATCAAGCTTAAGAATTTCATTAAATGCAAGGATAATACAATATGCAACACGTCCTAGATGGACGATTCATCCTTTTGTTCAGAGTATGTCGTTTTCACAAGTTGAAATTATTAAGTTGGATGAAGATGCTATTCTAGAAACTTTTAAGAAAAAAGAAATAATGGATTATTATGATGTAAGTATAGATCGTTTAGATCATTTAAAAGTAAAATTAAATCTATCAGAAAAAGATTTAAACCTACTCATTCATTCTAATCTATTACCAGTCATTGCACATACAAAGGAAGAGATAAATACATTAATTAATTATTATTCGAAAAATTGGGGTTTATCTAAGAAAGAAATGAAGAAAATCTTTATCTCTCCTCGTGGTCGTAGAATTTTATTACTGTCAGATAGACAACGAAGTAATTTCAGTAGTTTACTTTCTAAAAATAGAATTAAAGCATCACAAGTTATTACGACGTACACAAAAGCCCCTGGAGGAAAATCTATTCAAGATTTTTTTCGTTTAATTAAATTAAGTCGAATTTTTTCTTCGGATGTCATCTTTGAACAATCAATGGTACAAAAACTAAAAGATAGTGTAAATGATAGTAAAAACAAGAACAGCCAATACAATCGTCAGTTAATAAATGATACTCGTCAGGCATATATTAAACAATATTTTAAACAACAAAAAGATGATCGAAGTATCTATTATATATCAACAAAGTTAATGGAATCAGAATTGTTTCAAGTGAAAACCTATCAAGAAATACAACAAATTGAAAAATTATTTACTAAAAAATTAAAAATTACAACAAAATTTACTCATAGATTAATGAATTTACGTCCTGATTTATTTTTATTATCATTTAATCAATTAAGAAATCGTTTATATTATTATAAAAATATTGCAAGATTAAGAAATGATCAAATTTATAAATTATTTTTAATGGATGAATATCATGATATACCACCAATATTATATGAATTTTTAAGAAAAATATTAGTGAATGAATATTCAATTAAATCTTCTATTGTCTATAATCATTTAATATTAAATCAACTATTGAAAAATCCAAAAACATTATTTTATTTTATTGAACATTTTATTGAAAAAAAATCATTTTTTAATAAATTATCAATGAATGAATCAGATTATTCAAATCTTCATTCAAAATTTATTATTGATTATACACCAAATTTATTATATGAAAGAGCTAAATTATATACAAATGTTTTTCAATGGAAGAATGTATATGATATACGATATGCTTTTTTGAAAAAATCATTAAAATCATCATCATTATTTGCAGTCATGAGATTAAAAGATAGTTATGAAATTTTTCAGTCAATATTACTGAAAGATATGGATAGTGATTTAGAAAATGAAATTTATAATAATATCTTTAATAAAAAAGAAACTGAAGAAAGTAAGATATCTTCATCGATGGAGAAGAAGACAAAGAAGAAGAAGAAAGAAGAGAGTGTTGTAGAAAAGTTATTATTATCAGTAAGAGAAAAATCCAAATTACAAAAAAAATTTAATGAAAAATATACCAAAGAAATGGAATATTGGATTGAATTCGTTGACAAAAATAAAGCTGTTATTGAAGCAGCTCAAGGGGTGAATAGTCTATGGGATTTTGAGAAAGACCTTGAGAAAGCACAGAGTAAAGAAGATGGTGATGAGGATATAAATAATAATAGTAATAATGATGAAGACGAAGATAATGATAATGAGGAAGAAGATGCGATATCTAAAGAACTTGAAAGCGATCTTGATAATTCTGATGATAAGAAGAATTTGAACATAGCAGCAGCAGCAGGAGCAACAACCACAAAAGCATTGAACACTCTTGAAGAAGTACAAAAAAATGGAAGAAATTTAAGTTTTGAATTTAAACGACAACAAATTATTGATTTAATTAAACCATTTTTAAATGAGAAAAAATTATCAATAAAATTCACTATTGATGAATGGAATAATCATAAATTAACAAATGCTTATGAGATTATGATGAAATCAAAATCTTTCACAAATGTAAATTCAGATAATACTAATGAGATGAGTGGTGGGAATCTTTATCATGATTTATTATATAATTTAGCAGTTAAGAATCAGTCGAACATCGCAAAGAAATTTGATCTTATTGGACAAAGGGAAGAATTTCAACAATTAACCAAGGCAATGATGAACTATTATCAACAACATGGTATTCCTGGAGTTGATACAAAGGATACTCCATTATCATCAGATGAACTCTGGTTATTGTTTAATATATATGTTGGTAAAGAAGCTGAAAGAATGTTCTTTAAAATCAATGAAGCACAATCTTATGCACGTAATATTTATCATCCACGTTGTCCTAGTATTAATTTAATGCTTGAAAGATTAATTGATTATGGTATGACATATCAATTTTCAACGATTGAATTAATGTCATATCTCATTGCACAATCAAAGTAATGTCACTTTTACTTTCACATTTCTCTTCTCTCTTTTCTTACCCTTCTTCTTTCTTTCTTTTTTTGATAGATTATTAATGTACTCAACAAGTATATTGAATACACGTATGGAAGATACTATTAAGACTCTTTTACCAATTCATGTACCAGCAGGAAATAAATCATTTCTTCTTCCACCGCGTGTAGAAGGTGTAAATCAATCTGAAATAAAAGAAATAATGTCAATGGAGGATGTATTTCTCTATTTGAGAAATCATCCAATGAACTTATTAGTCAAAGAGTTTCTTGCTCATGGTTATGGTCACTCTTTTGCATTGAGAACAAAATCGAAAGATTTCAATACTCTAATCGATCAGATGGCTCAATTACCTCTATCTGAACAACGATGGGCTACTTTTTCTCCTCATAAAAGTTTCAAGTCTGAAGTAAATGAAGACCAATCGAATGCCGATGAAGTAAATGAAGACCAATCGAATGACGATGATGAAACAGAACAGAAGAAAATGACTCAAACTCGAGCAGTCACGGGAGAGGCTGATGCTTGAAAGGTTGATTAAGTCAAGACGGGCTTTAAAGTTTGGAAATTAAGATATGATGAATCTCGAATCATTCCACTTTTTCTGTTCCTCTGTGAACTGGTTGTTTCAAGCAACTGTCACTGAGTAATTGAAGATTGGAAGTTGAAAGAAAGTAGAGGAAGTACCATTGAATGAAATGTTTGTTGAGTAGTTTGACCTAACTTTCGAAAGGGGTGTCGTATTTAATTTAACAGAAGAAGATAAAGGGTTCTATTAATCACCAACCCGATCTATTTGCATCTCTTTCATACAATCTTCAATCTACAAGTATCTCCAATGATTCTTCGTCTACTTCTGATCTAGATGGGATATCTCGTCCTTCCTAACGGTTTAAAAAGTTAACATCGCTGATGTTCACGATAATATTTCAGAATTCGATACTGAGAAGAAGAAGGAAGAACCGTTTATTCAGTTAGTTGCAATATTTTAAATCTTTACAACAATAATAAACATTCCAATACCTTCAGATTCCCTTGCTTTTCTCTTTCCTCAAACTATCAAAGATAGTCACAAGAAATTACAGAAGAAAGCGAGTAAGAAGGTTATTCAAAGATCGTCTCCGAAATGGACACGAGAAAAAGAGTATCGAGTGACAGAAGTAACATAAGTTCAACCTGCTCGCAAAAAATGGTTGGTTTTATCATCAATCATTATAGATTACATATTTTTTGTTTGATTGTTTCTTTTATCTTCTTTATCATTTCTTCAAAAATAAAATCATTGAAAATGAATGAAAACAGAAGAGAAATAGAAGATGAGAGAAAGAATCCGAAGAGAAAACTCGAAATGCATGAATGCAAATAACCAAAAAAAGAAGAAGTAAAGACCATGAAATGTAAAGCTCTCAAATCTGTGTTGCTTTATCGATTATTCCAATTCAGCTTTTCTATGTTACCTGAAAGCTAATCATAGACCTTGGAATCAATAAACTCAACCAATTCATCGTGCCAACGATCCCACTGATGAACACAAGCAGAGCGAGTACCATCTTTGTTAATCACATAGCCTTCTTTATCTCTTGCCTTCCAAAATGTACCTAATGGTCCTTTCTTCTCCTTTGGAACTCTACAAACAAGAAAAAGAAAGATAATGTTAAAAGAACTCGTTCACGACAGACGTAAAAACACTCCAACTTACCTAAAGCCATTCATAGCACCAATAGTATTGACAACGCCGTGACCTTGATGAAATAATGTTGCATTACCTAACGGTGTATTAAAATGACCATTGTAGAATAAATAATTTTGATATCCTTGATCACTTTCAATTCCTTTTAACCAACATTTGACCGTATCCATACTAGATAACATGGTACGTACATAATGATGAATAGCAGGATAACTACCTAATGTTGAACCAGAACAAATCACAGCTTGATGTTTTAATGCAACTAATGCTTCTTTACCAAAGCATGTTTTTACCCAATTTGAATTAAATACGCATATACCAATATTTTTCACATCATAATTTTCTGCATACATTTGTAAATCATAGACAGGTTTTTGACGATCTATATATGAACCAAATTTAGCAAAAGGATTTGCTTGAAAAAAAGTATCACGAAAATCAAGAATTAATATATAGGATGTTTCATGATAATTTCTTAACCAATATTCATATAATGCATAACGTATATTAGCAAATGTACGATGTGGACGTGGATCTGGATATCCTAAAAAATCATCTTTTAATTTACAATTATCAGTACCTTGACAATCAACATCAAATCCATAGGCAACAACATTTGTTTCAATTAAATATTCTTTTACTCCTTTTTTCTGTTTTTCTATTGGTGATACAGCTAATACAATATCTTCTGTATAACCAAATTTTCGTAATGAACCAACAAAACGTTGATAATATACTTTTGGATAATTACATGCTAAAGCAAAGATTGCATCAGTACCTTTATGCTGAATACCAAAGAGTGGTTTCGCACCATTCGTTGGGATTGGTCCTTGGACTGGTAATTGAGGAAATTCTAATTTTTTACCACTAATCACAACACTTGTTGGTGATACTTTATTCCCATCTTCTCCTCCTTTCCGTAAAGCAGGATTGGTAACAACATAAGATTGACCACTTTGACTTTGATGTTTTTCCGTCAGTTGTTTCCCTAATTCATGAATGACCTTGGTTGTAGTAAAAGCATTTGTTTGAGCTTGATCTTGAGTATTACTGGAAAGATGTAATGTCGGATGAAAATTCACATAAACTGCCCAGGGAATTAATGTAACAATCATTAAAATCGCAGCAGATTTCCAAGTGAAATTAAAACTTTTATTTTTATTTCCTTGTGGAACAGAAGATCCACCACTGCTCACATTACTGGTATTCCCAGCATTCGGTCTCTGCATTGTCGCTTTTTTGTTTAAATGTTTCAAATGTTTTCAACAGATAAATGAAGAAGCTCTCAACAGCCGATTTTAGAATTTTACGACACTATCTAGAAAAAGCGATTTTCTTGAAAAGAAAAGTCTTTTTAAGAAAATTGGATTTTAAACTAGCTTTTTATTGGTTTTATAGGTAAGAAGTCGGAAAGGGCAGAAAAAAGTCGAGGTTTTAGTTCTTTATTCATGTTTGGTGAATGTATTTGATTTCTTGTTCGAGAATAGTCAGTACATAACATCAAAAGTATCAGGAGCTTACTGAGAATAACCTTTAATTGATTGAGTTTTAGAGCTGATTGAAAATTGGGATAATTATGAGTGAAAATCGTAATTTGGAGGGTGATTTGAAGAGTAATAATTGGGAGTGTCCTCGATGTACCTATCAAAACAAGCCAAGGGATCGATATTGCTCGATATGTGTTTATGATCGAGGTTTCCCGAAAAAGCAAGTACAAAAAAAGAAGAAAATTGAAGAAGGAATTGTCTCAACAGAGAAAGAAACAGAATATTACTTTCAAGAAGAATCATTCGACACTTTTGTCTTCCCTCAATCGACTGAGAAAGACTTAATGAAAGAGGAGAACAAAAATGAAGATGCCTTATCTCAATCTGCAAGTATAATAGAGAAAGGAAAGATAATTTCTGAGGATATCAGTATCACGCCAACCGAAGTGAATAATACTATTAAAGCAGACACTAATACTAATCTTTCCAGCCTTGAGACTACAGAGGAGCAAGAGAAAGTAGAAGAATCTGAATCAACTCAACAACTTGTAGATAAAGAAAAATTTGTAGATATCCCTGTTATTGACCCAAAAAGCATTCCGATTGGTCAGCCGTGGTCATGTCCTGTCTGTACTTATATGAACCTGTACAAGGATCGATTTTGCGGAGTCTGTTCTTTTTATTATCGAAAAATAGTGAAAACAAAGCGCGTAAAAAGTACTGACGATGGAGATGAGAAAGAAACGTTCAAAAATAAACAAGAAAGACTCAACAAAGAAGAGGAAGATAAATCTATTATTTCGTCGACTTCCCTGCAAGATGCTTCCAAGCGGAAATCAAAGGTTAGTAAGGTTTCTGGGAGCAAAGAAACTCCCGAATCATCTTCTCACAACAAATCAAGCCAATCAAAAACCCGGAAAAGCGAGGTTATTCCCACCTCCTCATCGTCGTCGAAACAACATCAATCCCCTTTTAATTCGCCGAACCGTGATTCAACACCATCATATCAAGCCTTTAATCACCATCATATTCGATACGAGGATTGGCTTTGTCCGTCCTGCACTTTACTAAACGCGGGGAGAAATCGCTACTGTTCTGCTTGCAACTATTATGTACGAGATCGCAAAAAACTAGACCTCGCTACTTGTCCCTCTCCTTTGTCTCCTACTCCTCAGATTAAATCAAAAGAATTAGAAACTGTACAAGTCACTACACAAGCGAGCAGCTCCGCAAAACCATCAACTGTCACACCTTCATCGAAGCGAAGGTCGAAGGTTACCAAATCTCCCTTGATGATTAAGGAAGAAATTAAACCTGATGAAGAAAAGGAAATGGAAGAGAGTGATGATGAACTCAAGTCAGTGGCAGATGAAAGTAGAGAGGAAGAAAAGGAAGTAAACACCCTTCCGAAGAAAGATGTACCCGCTGTTTCTATTATTCCACTTCGAGAGACAAGATCTAAAACAAGAAATCCAGATAGAGAAGAAGGCAAAATCGAGAATACAATCGTTGAATCCAAAGTAACCACAAATATGGTGCCAACTACGAGAAAGCAACGAAAGACAATGACCACCATGTTAATTGACGAAGGAGAAGATACTGATCGACAGGAAACAAGAATAAAAACACTTGTAACCAAAAACTCACCGAGCAATTTGTCGAAGAAGAAAAAGAAGACCGATTCAATGAAATCTTTAACATCGAAAAGTGAATTGCTGACTTCAAATCCGATTTTCCCAAAAGAAGAGATCAAACATGGGAGGAAAAGGAAAGTGACTCGTGTTGGAAGAGATGATCCAAATTTTCCGTTCCCCACAGTTCATGAGGTTCAAAATCATCCATTACCTACCAATTATTCGACCTCTTTTAATCCAATGCTTGGAAGCTTTAATACAGGTTTATCCAGATCAATGTCTTCTGATTCTGCTGCTTTTCAAAATTATGATAGATCATCACTTCCTTTTGGTTCAATACCAGATACATCGAATTCATCAATCTTTACAAATCCTTTGATGAGTCAGTGGTCATCATCGACTACATCGACAACAAATATTCTTCCTAGTTTCCCGTCTTTACCTACCAGTTCCGATCAAGGTATTTATCATAATAACCATGATAGTAGTAATAATAATAGTAGTAATATATTCCAATCAAATTTATTATGCCCATCTCCTATGGGGATGCCCGTTCCATCATTTAATCCCATGTTTGCGCCTTTATTACAACAAACGTTAGCAAATTTACCTCCTCTTACAGTTGCTGCTGCATTAACCAATTTACCTCTTTTATTGGCGAATAATCAAAATAATATTCAATCATTACTCAATAATCCTTCCTTAAATCCTCTAAACCAGTTGGGAATGCCTCCTTCTTTGACCCCTCCAATGTTTCCTCCTGTTGGTCATCTGCCTGATGTTGGGTCGAACAACACGTGTCCCCCAGATGCAGCAGCCTTTCTTCATGCATTTCAGATGTGGAGCATGAACCAGCAATCCATCCCTCAAGAGCAGCAACAGCAACAGTGGAATCTAATCCCAAGCAATTCAGTCTCTCACATTGTTGGAGCGCAGGCACATCTCTCACCTACTTCTAAAGATACTGTGAGCATTAAGCAGGTGAGAAATTCTTTCCATAATGATGATTATGGATCAACCATCGATAATGACTCTGCTAGTGATCTCACATCAACTAGTACGACTATTGATCCTCGTGAACGTGAAGATGATACCATGTACCTGAAAACAACAAACACGAATGATCCAGTTGATTCTACGCTCAGGAAAGATTTCAAACCGAAAGTAGGTCCCAATTATCAAGTCGACTTAAGTAAATTACCGAACCCTGAACCCTGGCGGAAGTCGAAAGGAACGAATTGGAATCGTGATAATGAGCGCTATGATGTCATATGGATACCAACGGATACTCATTTAAACGAACTACAAGATGAGATTCCATTATCAGTGTTATTAATGGAAGAAATTGCACCAACAACACGAAGAACAAGAGCAAGGCATTCCAATTTCCCTTATCCTGAATTACCTGCGCCTTCGAAGTCAATACAAAAGGATAAAATTGAAACTTTGATGGATTATGTTGAAATGTTTCCATCAAAACCTGTGGTAGCATTGAATACTTTATATGAGAACAATTATCGTTATGATCGTGCGGCAAAGATTATGACAGCGAATGAAAAATTAACTTCTTCGACAAAGGTAATACAACCAGTGGGTCGAAAAAGCAAAGCGACACACGATGGTCCTTTAGATATGGATTTACTTGTATTGAATCGTGAAGAAAGAGAATTGTTTAAGAGTGCTCTATTAAAACATGGTGAAGATGATTGGAATGCTGTTGCGGTAAGTTCCCTTCCTTCTACTTATTTGATCTTTTCCAATGATTTAACACTTGATGTCGTTCTCTTTCTTTCTATAGAAATTTTTAAATTATAAGTATACAATTGGTCAATTACAAGATTATTATTATTGTATTTGGATTAAAAAATTTAAATTTGAAAGTTTAGAAACACAATGTCATTATAGAAATTTTTTACGAAGTAGTAATAATAAAGGACCAGGATCAGGATCAACACCAAAATAATAGAAAAGAAAAGAAGATGACCTAAATAACGAAATTTATTTTTCCAAAGCCATGCAAAATCGTCGATGAATTATATTGCTTCATTCTGGTCGCTTTTTTTAATTTTATTTTTTATTTTCTAATGACGATTGGTCGATGATGATGGTGATAAGCAGTTTTTGTGTTTTCTTCTCTTATTCATTCACTCTTCTTCCTCTCTCGTCTATTTCTTTTCTTTACTTTTCTTCTCTTTTTCTTTCTTCTTCTTCTCACAGTTCGTTGTTGAATCTTATCGCATGAGTGCGCTATGCTTATTATTTGTGTTTTATTATAGTTGGGTGTTTTGATTTTTGCTCTTTCTCTTTCTTTATTAAACAAAGAATTTTCTGATCCTTAAGATATATCGAGATGCATTACTAAGAAAGGAAATCATTTGAATGAATCTTCAACCCCAATTCAATACATCATGAATGAATCATAAGACAATGATAAGAAGACTGTCAATAAATGTTGAAAAAGTATCGAAAATAAGATTCTATTTTATTTTATTTTGACAATTATTAATAATACTTACAAAGATTTGCAACACGTTTATGAATTAATTCTACAGGACCAGAGATGAGTTGAGTAATTTGATTCTCATCATTGATCTTCATTCTCATAAAACATTCTCCTGTAAATGCTATTGGATTGGGTAATCGAGGAAATCGAGTTTCACAGAAGTTCGCTGACAGAGAAGAAATCTTTCTTTTTCGAGATCCTTCAGCATCGCTACTTTCCAATACTGATGGAGAGTTATAATATTCATCGAGTACGGCCTTCGCTAATGCTCCCGGCTTCATGTCATAGAACAAGGTATGGCTTACTCTTACGATACAACTTAGTTCTGCTTCGCTATCTTTTGATTTTGGTTTTAGTCGGACGTTGTGGACAGTGGTGGTGTAATCCGGCGCTGATTGAGCCAGAACTAGAAAGTAACAAGCAAGAAGATCACTACCAGTTATCTCTGCTCTTGGAGCAGTTACAATGGTCGGGATCTTGGTCATCTTACTTTCAGGTATAAAGAGCTTCTGGAAAAATGATGTCATTAACGGATGATCGTAAGAATTCATCACGTTGGCATACATCTGAGCATAGGAAAGGCGGATGTCATTTCTGATTCTTCTTGGGAGAGTTACAGCTTGCCCATGTCCTTTTGGAGTTTGTTGTCGTTTCTTAGGTCTTTTTCTCACGTAAATCAGTTGGGGCATGAAACCAGTGTGTTCATCCTCAGAGTATGTTGAAGAAGTTTGTGTAGGTGACGTTTTCTCACTCTGTTGTTCATCAAGAAAGTCGTCTAAATTTACCAATAATTCGTCCAATAGTGAATCTTCAAAGTTATTCATCATATAACAGTCAAACAAAGTGTATCAATTCTATGGAATGAAAAACTATTAGGGATACATTTTGTGCATAAATCCCAAATCATGCACTCCTCCAACACCCCAAAATCCCACACTTCACATGCCGATGGCTTGCAGACTGCTGGATATTGGTAACACTGTATACACAAGAACCTTTAAGTTTGAACTTCAGAGTTCTTAAAAGAAATTCTGAAGATAGAGATGATGCAATTATTTAAATGAATCATGAATGAATCAATACATACATAAATTAACGAAACAGGTGATTCACCTATATAATGATAATAGAGGCAGGAAAAATCATCAATATCAAGAAAAGATGAAAAAGAATCGAAACAAAATTCTATCGATATTGACAATTAATAATATTTACAAAGATTTCCTGGACTTGGAATTAGTTCAATAGGTCCATAAATCAGTTGGGTAATTTGTTTCTCATCATTTATCTTCATTTTCATTACAAAATCTCCTGTAAATGGTATTGGATTGGGTAATCGAGGGAATTTTGTCTCACAGAAGCTCCCTGACACAGGGTCAAGCAACTTCGTGTTTCGCTTCAAAGAGCGCAATAAACTGTCAATATCAGAAGAAATCTTTCTTTTCCGAGAGCCTTCAGCATCGCTACTTTCCAATACTGATGGAGAGTTATAATATTCATCGAGTACGGCCTTCGCCAGGGCTCCAGGTTTGATGTCATAGAACAAGGTATGACTTACTCTTACGATACAACTTAGTTCTGCTTCACTATCTTTGGATTTCGGCTTCAGTCGGACATTAAAAACAGCTGTTGCGTAATCTGGGGCTGATTGAGCCAGAACTAGGAAGTAACAAGCAAGAAGGTCACTACCAGTTATCTCCGCTCTTGGAGCAGTCACGGTGGTAGGGAGCTTGGTCATCTTACTTTCAGGCACAAAGAACTTTTGAAAAAACGATGTCATTAACGGATGATCGTAAGAATTCATCACGTTGGCATACATCTGAGCATAGGAAAGGCGGATGTCATTTCTGATTCTTCTTGGGAGAGTTACAGCTTGCCCATGTCCTCTTTGAATTTGTCTTCTTTTATACGGTCTTTTTCGAACATAAATTACATGTGGGATGAAACCCCTGTGCTCATCTCCAGATGATGTATCAGATCCGGATGGACGTGCTTCAAGTGAAGGTGAAGTTTCTTCAGACTCGTCATCAAGGAAGTCATCCAAATTTTCCAACAATTCATCCAAAAATGAATCTTCGAACTCATTTATCATACCTAAGCTCATTATTGATCAATCAAAGTGACTAATAGTCAACGAAGCAAAGAACATTTCCTCTTCTCTACCCCAAACACCCCGCTCCTTTGCAATATTGGGCATCGGGCGACCGAATTACTCTCGATATCAGAGAATTTGGTACAATATACTCGCAATATAATCGAAGGGAAATTCTGTGACGGTTGTGTTCTTGTGTTGTTGATAAATTTCACTGATCATTTTCAGTTTTGTATACCAGTGAAGCAAGATACAGAATTTCTAATCGTGATCTCCGGGAAGGTGTGAAAGATAGAGAGGATGGAGAAGAAAGTGGCTTTTCAAGATCTTCAATCTCCACCACAGATTTTAAATCAATTAAATCAGTTATCGAAGCTAGTTCCATTAGGTCTTGATGATGAAAGTGTAGATGAAGCATCCATTCATCTTTCAGCAAGAACCTTTCTTTATCATAAGTTTAAAGAGTTTTTCATTGAGAATATTCCAGTGGAGTTAGTGAAGCAGTTGCCAGCTTGTTGTAAGAAATTCCTCTTTAGCTTCTTTGAAAGAGACTCATTCTTTTTCGATAGGGAGATTTGCTCTTGGTATTTGTTGTTATGGTTTTGCGTTATTTATTTTCATTTATTTTTCCTTGACGAACTATCAATCGTCTATCGACGATGAGTATATCTCTCTCGATTCCGGTAATGGCATCTGTGAAACTGTGCCTATTCCAGTGACAGGAGCCTACTATGCTGACGACAATGGTAACTGGGAAGGAACTGCAGATTTTTTGTATTACCAATCTCCTTACGCTTTCAATTATAACAATTTTGTCGCTGATGATTTCTCCACTTATCAAGCAATGATGTTCGTCTTCTACAATTCTTTGACTTTTTACGGCAAAATGGCGAAATCTAATAACTTGGCGATCAATTTAGTACTCTGGATGACTTATATCCGATTCTACTCTACTGAGTATCCTTTATTAACAGACTTTTCTACAATTGGTCGAGGTAATTTACAATACCTCCAGTTAACCGGGGATCCAACCGTCGTCTTTAATGCTCGATATTCGGGATTGGGTTTAGGTTCTCCTCAAGGAATCTGTGAAATTCCTTCAATGGTGAATTACGACGAAGCCAATGGTAACTTTCGAGCAACAATGAATCAAGAGACATTCTTGAACACAACAGTTTGTACTGCAGTTACATCACCTTTTATGTTTCAACAAAACTTGAACCTAAATCCTTATTTTTCGATTGAACTTGATGTTAGAAGTTTTGCAATAGCTTTAGGAGTGAATTTGGGATATAACGATATTCGCAATTTAATGCCAGCCTCGGATACCCTGCCAAAAGTTCAGTTAGGAACTACTGTGTATACTGTTGGTAAATATTTTGATATTCGTTACCCAGATATGTCAAGTATCTTTTGTCTTTACAATGAAACTGTATTATCAGCGCAATCACCTCAAATTACCCGACTGTGTCTCATTTCTGCTGGATCGTCGGTCTTTCTTCCGGTATTTAATCACATGGGAAACAATTTGAAGATTCCAAAGTATTGTGATTGTAAAACAGGGGTTGGAAAGTCGCAACAATGCAATTATTTCTTCCTCATGGCAGGATTGATTGCATTTGATCCTGTATCAAACTCTAGTTTTGGGAACGCTGCGACATTGCAAGTCTCTCTGAAGCGTGCTCTGATGTTATTGGCGAAACACAAAGCCGATTACTCGAGATTAAACCGGGCTTCATTTAATGCCTCAGCAGCATCGGTCTTTTATGCATTGAATACTGCTGATGCTTCCATCAAGACTGCCGAGTACTTCAAAAACTCTTACAACTTTTGTAAAATAGATGCGAATACAACATGCTCGTTAATCAACTTCTATACGCTAGATCAAGACAATGCTGTAACGAAGTTTCACTATCCGTTAAGCAACGGATCGTGCATGGATACTATTTCACCAAAAGCTGCAAGTTGGTAAGTCTCCCTCGAATATATTTTTTTTTTCGAGATAACTAAATGTGAAATTAGGAGCAACTTGGCCCTTACTCCTCCAACAGCACTCACTCAAATATACTACAAGTGTCGATCTGCTGCCATTGACGCATTAATCAATGCAGTAGGAGTAGCAAGTGGTAACACTTCTATAGCCATGCTCGCGTTGTTGTTTATCTCGGTACCGCTGGTATTTGGCTTCATGGCATGTTTTCGAGTGATTCCAAAGGAACAAGAATTCCGAGAGAAAGAGAAAACCATCGTGTTAGATACCTTAGCGACAGTTCTCCTTCGAATTCGAGATAAGCATTATGAAGCCGTTGATCCACGTGGCACTGCTGCTAATCTTGCTGAGGAGTTGATTCTTGCAACAAATTTCTCTTACTATGAGGAACAAATGGAAGAACAAAGACAAAATAACAAAGGATTAAATCCGAATAATTTGAAAACAATGTATAATGTTCCAAAACAAGCCAAGAGTTTCCATAGTTTTAAGCAACAAAGAGAATTTTTAGGGAAAGAATTGTTATATCGCGCTTTACCAGATCATTCCTCCAGATTAAATATTTCTCCTCAAAAAGGTGTTTCTTTGAATTATGACAGAGTTGGTAGCGGGGATGCTGAAGATGTTTTCAATGGATTGGAAAATGGTGAAGGCGGAAGAGATAGCTTTGAGCATGATGGTTATCGCAGTGATATAGCTGCTAGTCGTGATAGCACTGAGGACACAAAGGTTGAAAAGTTCTTTCGTAAGTGAATGATATAGCAACCTTCGAAACATTCTTGACACCGTTTGTTTATAGATGTGAAAGTGATGAACTTATCCGAGGATAAGAAGGAGTTTGAGTATCCTGGCGACGACCCTTCTTGGTTGGTTCCTTACCATGGGAATCATTTTGAACCTGTGATTCAAGGAATTTCCTATTACTTCTCTGTCTCTTTACAAAATCAAATTCTTCAAGAGAAGACAGGTAAAAAGAGAAATAAAGATCTTCCCCTTCACCAGACAGACTTGGATTTTTCCCGTGGAAATACGCTTGCCCATAGATTAATTCAGGTAATGATTATTTTTGTTCTTTTTTTCTTGTTCTAATTCTTGTTTAGATGGATAGTAAGAAACTTATCGATCAACAAGATCCAGCGCTATTTGTTGCGTTAGCGAATGCGTTAGGAATGCATGCAAGGTAAGTGGCTTGCATTTACCCAGTGAATCGCGAATTGATCAATTCCTTATAGTCTGACTCTTGGAATTGAGATGAAGACAATCGCCAGAGAATATGGTGATCGTGTCGGATATCAAATTGGTGATAAGATATTTACTTATTCTACTTTGGTAGCATTTAGCTTGTTAAATCCTGTCACCTCATCTCCGAGCAATGACTTAACACTATAATGTCTTTTCTTCTTTCTCTCTTCTTTTTGTTTATTTTTTTCGTGGTTTTCTTTAGTTCTTAATTTGATTTGCCCTTTTATACTCAGTAACATTGCTCTTTCCAAATAAAGCTATAGAATAGTTGGTAAACCTGATTGTTTTGTTGTCATTAGTCTTTTCCTTCTTATCATTGATTCAAGTCCTTTTATGAGTTTTTTCATATAAGGGTTTGATCGCTTATTGTTTACTCTTTTGTTTGATTGTTGTTCCTCTTTTTTATTTCAACATTGCTTTTTTGTTTTTCTCCTTTTCCAAAAAAATACTGAGTTGTGTTTCTTGTATTTTAATTTACTTGTAGTTAAAGTTGTAATTTCTAAGCATTCAAGTCTGATGACGATATACCGAGAGTGGTTTTTAAGCTGTGGGTCTTTTAGTGGGAAAGTGGGTGTTTTGTTTAATACTACCCAGGATTCAAATAGAGGGAAGAGAGAGGATGTTGAATGAATAGTGTTAGTAAGAAGCTGTTTGACTTTTACTAGACAGATTACCATAACAATTTCAACACTGTTCTAATAAAGAATTGCAAAAGGATATTCTTGATTATATTTGTTTTAGTTTGAAGGTGTGATGTCGACAACGATTTCCCCTTTATTCCCTGAGAACTCTTCTGAAGTTAACAACACTAACGTTAATAATAATGATGATGTTGAAAATCAACTTCAAGAAAGATCAGATTCTCAATCAAATGAATATATTAGCTCTGAGAAAATTCGCTTTGTGAGTAAAGAAAGAAGTAGTTCAATGACTTCACCCAATCGAGATCCATCCAATCCTAGCAATAATAACAATAACAATAATAATCGACCAAGAAGAGGTTCTCACATCCCCTCTGAACCCTCACGACAACCGAAAAAATCATCTCCTGTCGGGAAATTTCTGGTTTTCTACAATTCAATTCTATTAACATTAACTAACTTCTATCAATCTCATGTACGCTTACCACCATTCCTTCAACCAATTTATGATCTATTAGATGACTTTTTTCAATGTTCTTCATCTTGTAATTCTTCTGTTGAATTAGAAATTTTTGCTGGTTTAATTAATTTTTTCTCTTGTACATATGTCTTAGCTGTCGTACCACCTCAGATGGCGATAGTAGGATATAATAGTGAAACTTCTGCTGCTGTAATATCATTAATTACAGGATTAGGTTCAATCTTTTGTGGAATTGTAACTAATACACCCCTTGTAGTTGCTCCTACGACAGCAGTTAGTATTTATTTTGTATCCAATTTACAACAATATTTCCTATCACCACATGATGGAAATATGGTTGTTGCTTACGTCGGAATCGCCATTGTATTATTCGGCATTATCGGACCATTAGCACGTTTTATCTCAAAGCTAATACCAGAATATATTCAGATAGGTACAACCATTGGAATAGGTTTAATCACCGCATTATCAGGTTATCAAGAGATTGGATTAGTTGAACAAGGACGTTATACCTTATTATCAGTAGGTAAAATTACATCAGAGATCTGTATAGCAATCTCAGGATTAATTATTATCTCCATATTAGTCTATTATCATTCAAAAGTTGCTTATTTTATTGGTATATTATGGGGAACATTCTTTTGGTGGTCATCACAATCATTATGGCCGACAGAATGGGTATCAACACCAATTCTAACAGGTGATTTCTTTACCTCCGTTGAGAATAATGATTTAATCTTATTTATCTTTGAAATGATTTTTCTAATTATATTAACATTATTTGGATTAGCGAAGGCATTGTACAGTCTCGTAGACAATAACAACAGCAATAACACTTCAGCAGCAACAGAGGCAATTCCTAAAGGTCGCATCCTATTAATAGTCATCGGTGTTGCGAATATTGTCAGTGGATTACTCTACGGTCCACCGATCATCCTCTCCCCTGAATGTGCATCAGGTATTAAAGCAGGTGGTAAAACAGGTTTATGTGCATGTATAACTGGTCTATTCTTTATTTTCTCCATTTTCTTTTCACCATTATTTACATCTATACCATCTGCTGCAACAAGTCCTGTATTAATTATGATTGGTATGATATTATTTACCAATGTTCAAAAGATTAACTTCTCCACGAAATATGGAATAGCAGCTTTCATCTGTTTAACATTAATACCTTTCACTGATTCCATTATGTCAGGGATTGGATTTGGTTATATTACTTTTATTATTATATCTTTCTTAAATGGTGATGTGAAAGGATTTATGAAAATGTTTTATCAATTATATTGTCCTTGTTCCTCGTCATCATCGTCAGAAACTTCAGAAGAAGGAGATAAAGAAGAAGAGGAAGGTGGAGGAGATGGGAAAGAGACAATAGCCACAGGCACTACTGTATCAATGTCCAGTGGAGATGAAGGGAGTGGCAAGGATTATCATAGCGGTGGCAGCATCTCTCGTCTTGCTGGGAAGATAATACAGCTTTCACCTAACAGCACACGTGGATATCGTTCGATTGAGAAGGGATCACATGAGAACAATGAAGATTCAATACAGCCAGTAGAGCCCACAACACTAACTACTACTCATACTGGTAGTACACATGGTCGAAGAGTATCTATGGCAGATGATGTAGTGGAAAGAGCACGTCGGGATGCTGTTGCATTCCTTCAAACTGTAGTTACGTCAGAAGTAGATCTAGAAAATGATTTTGTTGTCAGTATATTGTAATGAGAGATAAGAATAGTAATGATAATGTATTTGAATAGGATTATAGATTAGCGGATATGATCATTATGAATATGTTTGTATATATATATATATATAGAGCCTACGACGAATTCCATGTTTTTGAATGATAATGATAGCTTCAAAAATTCGTATGATCTTCTTTGTTCTTCTCTATAGTCTCTTTGTTTACTCTATAGTAGTAGTAGTAGTAGTTCCATGTTTTGAAGATCAGTTTTTAAATGTTTTAATTTCTTTTCTTTTTCCTGTGATTCCATGATATTAAACAGAGAGATAAATGAAGATTCGTTTCAAGTTATTCATCTTGAAAGAATTATTTCATCAACGAACTCCTACTATTCAATAGTGTATTGATTTACATTAATATACTTCCTGACAGGTTTATTATTTATTTATTTTATTTATATTTTTATTGCAAAAGAGAGAGGAAATTGTGATGACAATTAAAAGAACCAAGAACAAGAACATCTAATTCGCCATATTCATTCAAATCGTTTTGAAAAAAGATAAGAGAGAAGGACGAATAATAATAATAGGCTAAGGGGGAATCTTACACATTCATAAGAAAACTTTGTCTATCTAATAGAAAACTAAACAAAAAAAGGAAACTAATCAAGACTATTCAATCCCATTAGAATCATCTTCTATACTCTTTGACAGGCGACCACACAATAGTCTCTCAACAACTCGCAACACAATACATATCATATAATAGAAAAAGACAAAAAGATATCGAACAACTTGATTCCTTTCAAATGACATCACAAGTAACAATGTCTATTTCTCTATGTTTTCATAAGTTTAGTGGATTAATCACACGTGGTTTCTTAACAGAGGAGTTATTACTAGGAGGCATGGTTTCACCATTCAATAATGCCATTAACTCCTTCATATCTTCATTCTGATAGACCGTACGACTGGATTCTTGATCCTTTTGTAAAGGAGGAATATTTCTAGGTTTTGGACCATCTAATGATTCCATCCTATTCCTTGCTTGTAGTCTGCGACTAACACGACCATCTCTGCTGTCATCTCTCTTTAAGCGACGAGTAGACTGTGGACCATTGTCAGGACGAGCTCTAGCTGTCACTTCACCAGTTTTCTCATTAACCCATACTTTCACACCACCATATTCTTCACGTTTCCAATGAACAGAAGGATTATCAATGACGATTGTACTGATAATCTTCTTTGTATTTCGACGAAATTCTTCAATTTCTTGTTCTTTTTCTTTCTTACGATCATTAATATTAAATGATAAAATATTCATAAAGCTTTTACGATTCTTTTGTGGTATTATTTCATCATTTCCTTGTGTATTGGACAGGCCAGGGAGAGATGAAGTATTATCACTCTGATCGAGGATAGTGGTCTCTCTTGGCTTGATAATGGAATTCTTCCTTATAAGTCGAGGAAGATGATGATGATGATGTTGTTGATTTGATGTTGTGTGATCATTTTTCTGGCGGTGACTCACAGATGGTGCTTGGAAGATGCCATGTCTTCCAGTATAAAACATTCTGTCAGTAAAACCACATGAGATTGAAATATTGATGGACTAAGTCGGACTTACCCTTTACTATAATCTGCATTTTGACCGAAAACATCTCCAAAGACCATCTTCTAGCTCGATATTCGTTATCTATTGTGGGTTGTATGGTAAGGGGAGATGTTTCGGTTATTTTTGATGTGGTGAGAGTAGACTTTCTCTTTATTTAGCCTTACCTATTCTTTTTCTCACACGATACTATTATTATATTTTACCATATATATAGATATTCAGTGCGAAATTTATCTTTACCTTGAGTCAAAATTGCTATTGGTCTATGGATTTCTTAGTAGTGTAGTAGAGCTAATTGACCTGGCACCTGGCTTCAAGAAAAGAAAATTTTGAGGATAGTTGGGGCCAGCAGGGAAAGCACAAGTGCAGTGCACGGTGCATGGTCTCTCTCCTGCTTTCCCAACTTCAATTCATCGACAACAACATCTAAGAGAAACAACTCAAACAACATACATTAAACCACATTATTCAAGCATGAATAGATTCCTATTTCAATCTAGAAGATTCTTATCACATCATTCTCAACATGTATTGCATCATCGTGTTGAGAAATCCTTTGAACGACAAGGATTAATGCAAACTATTGGAGCAAAGTTATTATTAGCAAACAAGGGAGAATGCCATATCGAGCTTCCTCATTCTGAGAAAGTCACACAGCAACAACATAACTTCCATGGTGGAGCTATTGGTGCAATTGCTGATATTGCAGCAGGTTATGCAGGATTAACTGTCGCTCCAGAAGGTGTTGAAGTGACAACAGTCGAGTATAAGATTAATTTCTTGAATTCCTACTCAGATGGGAAACTCATCGCAAAAGGAAAAGTTCTTAAACAAGGGAAGCGATTAATTATCACAACTGCAGAGGTTTGGCATTCGAATGGAAGTAATTCCAGTGAAACACTCTGTGCTGTCTTACAACAAACATTAATGCCAGTCGATAAGAAATACTAAGAAAAAAGAGAAAGGAGAAAGAAGAAGATACTATAGAACAAGATAGAATGATAGAATCCATGTTCTATTTTTGTTATTTTCTCGTTTGTTTCTGATATGTTTGTTAAGGTTTGTTAGGTCTTTTGCTTCCTAAATTGCCAAAAATAAAAAATAAAAATAAAAATAATATATCAGTAATATGAAGAGCGATGAGAGAAGTAAGAATATGAAAGAAATATTCAAACGTTGAATCTGAGTGACACATCTAACTAACTTTCAAAGGAAGTACATTCAGAAGATCCAAGAAAGTCGAATGTTCAGATAGGATACGATCTCATGTCATGAGATATGCTTTCATATTCACAAAGTCTGACATCTTTTCTTCATCTTCCTTCGTTATTTCATACTTTAAAACTTTATCTGAGTACAATCGATCTCGAAGCTCTGGGAACTCCATCTTCAACTTTCCTATCATTACTAACGTCAATCGTAATAGCTTCGAATAAAGATTGACAGGACCTGCACTTCCTACACCATAGCCTATCTTCACGCCTGTCTTCGTCTTCATCAGCAAAGCCTTTCTCCTCTTCTTATCTTCCTCGATGTCGATAATACAGTGTGCCGCATAAGAGATCATCATTTCAAACCATCGTTGGAAGCGAATGATAACAATATTCACATCCTTCACAGTAGTAAACATTCTCTTCCAGAAGAAGTTTAATTCTTCTACATCAAACAACTTCAGTATTTCCATTGCGACTGCCTTTGCTTTGTTAAACAGTAGTAAGATTAGTGGAGCGATGGTAGAAATAATCGGATATTCGATACTTCTTCCTACTTCCTCAGTGGGAAACCATGAGATAAAGTGTTCATCTCGAAACAAAAGAGGTAGTAGATAGTTATAGACACCATATAATTGATGTAGAGAACATGTATCTTCTACAAGAACATCGAAACATTTCTTCTCGTGTAATAATCTTGCTGATGGATCATTGGGATTAACTACGACAAGGTAAGCGATGGCCTCTGGTGTTAAGCTATACAAACAAACGGGAAGATCTTCACTCCATGTAAAGGCAGTATACCCAACCTTGGGTGATAGAATAATTGTCTCTATGAAATATCTTAAGCAAGGATTCTGTTCTACACGAGTCGTGCAGTTACTTAGACAGATCCTCTCAACATGTTCCATTGCTCTAATTGCGATAAGAATACTTCGATAATAATGCTGAAACTGAAATACACCTCGAATAGGCACAGAAGAAAGGTCATGACGGTGTATACCTTGATCGAAAGAAAGTAAAAGTAATCCCAGTTGATCAAAGTGATGGAGTAATCCTCCACTGTAAGCACAGATCTTACCCACACGAGATAGGTTAGATATCTTCGACAATCTCGAATAATGAGCTTGAAAGAGCTTGTAGACCTTCTCAAACAGGAGTATGAGGTGTTTGGTAATGTCAGGGAAGCTAACTAGAACATCATACCACATAGAGTTAGTTTTAGGAAAGAGATCATGAATAAACAGCAAGTGACGTTCGATTTCCATCCGCCTAAACTTTGCAAAGTCCACTATAGAAGTGTGTTGAAGGCTTGTCATGGGACTCCGAAGTCGCTTGTGGTGGACTGTGGATTGAGTGGTGATAATACTTTGCAAGGAAGGCTGTGGCAGGTATTGCAGGAAGAGCTCCAACGGAAGAGCAAACACTTGCTCAGATAGTGACTGACATGCCTTTGATCCTGATGCATCATCTACTGCATAACTTTGATGTGATTGTATCTGTGGACTAGTGAAGGAGAAAACCTTGTCCACATCACAATGCTGGAGAAGGAAGAAACAAGTGAACAAATGGGTCTTATTTTGAATCAGATCGTACCTTAGGGAACCGCGATTTTTCTGGTGATGCTTGTGAATTCGTACTGATGGAAGTGAGTGTGTAAGTGAGAGAGTGAGGGTTCAAGGAGCAACAATCTTACCGTGTGTTAGCGCTGTTCTTTTTCGTTTTCCCTTCCTCTTGAGAAATAATACCATTACCTGATTTGACACCAATTTTACAGGTGATTGACCTTGCTTTGTTCGTTTTCTTCATCATTAATAAATATGAATTATATTAAGACAGTGCGCTCGATAAAGCAGACTCTGTACCCAACATAACTACAACATAAGAAGGAATATCTAGTCCTTTGTTGAGAAATGTCAGATAAAAACAAAGTGCTTCAATCATGATTTTAAGAATTTTAAATCTTTGTTTTTCATTTGACATTTTTTTTCCGAAAAACAATCGGGAAAAAATAAAGGCACCAAACGTCGATTGAATCAATGAGAAATAGGTAGAACGGTTATCTTCTCTATTTTTTTTTTTTTAATTTATCATTTCTATTAGTTAGGGATTTGTTGAAAATGTAATTAAAATAAAAGAATCAAAAACATAAACATGGCATAAGGAAATAAAAGAAGAAGGATTACTAAAAAGAAAACTCGTTCGTTGTAAACCGTTCTATTAAAGTTCTTCTAACCCATTCAAACAACTTGGAGTTAACATTCAAGAGATGTCAACTGCTTAAAAGATAATCTCACGTCATGAGATATGCTTTCATATTCTCAAAGTCTGGCATCTTATCACAGGTATTTATGCCAGATTTTGCGAATTTGTCTGAATATGAGCGATCTCGAAGCTCTGGGAACTCGATCGTTAATTGTCGTATTATCAACAAGGTTAATCGTAACAGCTTCGAATAAAGATTGACAGGACCTGCACTTCCTACACCATAGCCTATCTTCCCTCCTGTCTTCAGCTTCTTCAACAAAGCCTTTCTCCTCTTCTTATCTTCCTCGATGTCGATAATACAGTGTGTTGCATAAGAGATCATCATTTCAAACCATCGTTGGAAGCGAATGATGACAATATTCACATCCTTCACAGTAGTAAACATTCTCTTCCAGAAGAAGTTTAATTCTTCCGCGTCAAACAACTTCAGAACTTCCATAGCGACTGCCTTTGCCTTATTAAAGAGCAATAATATTAGTGGAGCGATGGTAGAAATAATCGAATACTCGACAATTCTTCCTATCTCTTCTGTAGGAAACAGTGAGATAAAGTGTTCATCTCGAAGAAAATGAGGTGTAAGACGATTATAGACACCATTAATTCGATTTAAATAGCTTGTTTCTTCTAAAAGAATGTCAAAGCATTTCTTAGTATGAAGTAATCTCGCTGATGGATCACTGGGATCAATAAACATGAAATAGGCTATTGCTTCTGGTGTTAAACTGTACAAACCAATGGGAAAATCTTCGTTCCAGGTGAGAGCAGTATACCCAACCTTGGGTGATAGAATAATTGTCTCTATGAAATATTTTAAGCTGGAATTATGCTCAAAGCGAGATGTGCAGGTACTTAGACAGATTTTTTCAATATGTTCTATCGATCTGATTGCGATAATAATATTTCGATAATAATGTTTAAACTGAAATACACCTCGAATCGGTATATAGGTAAGGTCAGGACGGTCTATCCCTTGACCAAAAGCAAGTAAAAGTAATCCCAGTTGATCAAAGTGATGGAGTAATCCTCCACTATATGCACAGATCTTACCCACACGAGAGAGATCATTTATCTTCGACAATCTCGAATAATGAGCTTGAAAGAGCTTATAGACCTTCTCATAAAGGATGATGAGATGCGAATAAACTTCAGGGAATTCCACCACAGAGTATGAGAAGGAGTTTGTCTTAGGAAAGAGATTATGTACAAACCGCAAATGCTCTTCTATATTCATTTGCTCGATCTCTTCTGTAGAGGTTTGACGAAGGTTTGCTGCCGAAAATCTCAGGATTTCATGGTGAGTGGTTGACTTAGTAGTGATAATACTTTGCAAGGAAGGCTCTGGAAGGTACTGCAGGAAGAGCTCCAACGGAAGAGCAAACACTTGTTCACATAGTGACTGAGATGCCTTTGATCCCAATGCAGCATCGACTGCATAACTTTGATGTGATTGTATCTGTGGGCTAGTAAAGGAGAAAACCTTGTCCACATCACAATGCTGTAGAAGGAAGAAACAGTCAAGACAAACATCATGTTGCAAAATAAGAACTTACCTTAGGAAAGCCTGCTTCTTTTTGTGGTGCTTGTGCATTCGGACTGAGTGAATATCAGTGTAAAGATTTCATGAGCAAACAATCTTACCGTGTATTATCACAGTTCTTTTTTGTTTTCCTTTCCTCTTGAGAAATAATCCTACTGCCTGATTTGACACTCGTTTTACAGTTGATTAACGCTTGGTTTGTTTTCTTCATCATTCTATGTCAATATTTATATTGTCAAGTCCCACACTGTACTCTTAAGACAGAGCGCGCGATAAACCAGACTCTAGCCTCGTATAGATAGGAAGTATAGATATGAGCAACAGTCTCAACGAGGACTAAACAAGGACTACGATGAGTACTTTGTTAGGAACTTAGATATAAAATGCGTCAATCACAGTTTTTTCAGAATTTTTGAATCTTTATTTTTCACTAAGACAGAGAAAGTCTGTATCTTCTACTTTCTGCTTAAATTTATCATATCTCTCGATTTAGGATTTCTCAGAATATTTTAAATAAAAGAATCTAAAGTTAAAAAAATAATACCACTAAATAAAAAAAAGAAGGATTCCAGAAAATTCGTTCTTAGTGACTCATTCATAATTTTTTAGTGCCCATTTGAACACTACATTCAAAAGATGTCAATCTGATCTCAGGTCATGAGATATGCTTTCATATTCTCAAAGTCTGGCATCTTATCACCGGTATTTATGCCAGATTTAGCTAATTCGTCTGAATATGAGCTATCTCGTGATTGTTAATCGTCGTAATACCAACAATCGTAATTGTAACAACTTCAATCGTAACAAAAGGTCAATTGTAACAACTTCGAATAGAGATTGACAGGACCTGCACTTCCTACACCGTTGCCTATCTTCCCTCCTGTCTTCGTCTTCATCAACAAAGCTTTTTTCCTCTTCTTCGATGTCTATGATACAGTGTACTGAGCCAGTGGTAGGCACTCAGCAACCTGCTGCAGAAGTCGAATGTTCGTCATTACTGAGACAATCTGCAACTTTAACGTTCCCATATTTTCTTTTTCTTTTCTTTGATGGTTAATTCATCTAATTGTTTTCTTAAACGATTTCTTTCTCGAGTTACATCAATAATTTGCCAAATCTCATGAGAAATGAGATTATTATTATGTTTAGTATTTTGAATAAAGCAAACATCATAAGCATATTCTCCATGACGATTACGATGCTTCTCTGGATCACAGGTTAAATCATCACATAGAATCATGACAATCTTCTTCAACCTCTTCTGACAGGCAATATGTAATGGTGTATTCCCATAAGCTTGTTCAGGTAGATTTACATCAATCACACCTTCAAAGCATATTAATAACTCATTTACAGCTTCTTCATTATTTTGTGATACAGCTATATGGAGTGCAGCATATCCATTCTCTTCATTGAAATCGTTGGGATCGACATGAAGAGAACAGAGATGACGTATAGCAGGGATATCATTCTTATAAGCTGCTGTATAGAGTGCAAGTAAATGAAACTGGGGAGTCGGAAGAAGTGGTGTAATAGCCCGTGATAAACTTAAACGATCAGAACTTTGTGATTGTAATTTTCTGGTTTTTAAAGTTGATGTATATCCAAATGTTTCTGCTTTCTCAATACCAGCAACACGTTGTAAATCATTGCTTCTTAAGACCATCTACACAGAACAATCAAAAAGAAGAAATCAAAAAAAAGAGGTAAGGACATGACTTACTTTATCCCATTCTGTATGACGACAACAGAGAGGATGATTACACCTACCATATCGAATATGTTCTTCAAGAATACAATGCTGTCCCATGATCGCGAGAAGTGAGAGTTCATGAGTTGTTAGCGCACTCAGACCACGTGGTTCATCCTTGTATTTCTCATAGATTGCTTCAAAATCTTTTCTCTTCTCTTTAGGGTCTATATCGAATAATCTTGTCACCTAAATAATATGATACTGCATCAAGAACGAATGATTGTGTCGAGTGAAAGCATTACCGAATAATTGGCTGGACCTGGTGTGGCTAGAAGATTTTTACTTTCTTCCTCTTCTTTTGTAGGAAATCGTTTATCTAATGAAAACTTGAAAGTATTCTTTGCACTCTCAGCTAAGCTCCGACTTGGAGATGGAAATGATGCTGCACCGGATGAAGAAGGGAAAGTACTTGATGAAGGAGGAAATCGAGGTTCCTGAAGGAAAACACCTCCTTTAACAGTCTTCAAAGTATCAGCAAGGTTAGGAATATCACAAAGCTTTGTCACAGGTTCCGCTGTTTTCGGTCTCTGGCTATCTTTAGGAAAGTCTCCACCCTTCACTGTCGTATTACCGATTGCATTGGGATCAAACATGGAATTCTCTGGATGTTGTTTCCCTCGGTCTTTCTTTGATTTGAGCATATCATGATTTTTCTCTGGAGAGGCAGTCGTGGATGTTGCTTTCTTTGCGATTGTTGTTAGTTCGAATAGTTGCTCGATGGAATTGTTCTTCCCAAGTAAATGAGAATCAAAGTAAGGCGATTCGTCCAGATCATTTTCAAGATGTATAGGTGAGGCAAAAATTGCACTTTTCCAGTTATGATTGAGATAATCACCTTTATAGATGGTATAGCTCTGAGAGTGAGAGAGTTTCGGCGCCGATGAGAAACTAGTTTGAGAGCCTTTCAACGTCACTTTTCCTTGTGTGGTTGACTTCTTAAGCGTTGATAGTTTGGTTTGAGTGCCTGTTTTCTTGAGTCGTTGGGTTTCTAACTGCTGTTGACGCTCAGTTTTGAGAAATTGTTGCCGACTCATTTCCTCTAAAAGATCTCTTTCAGTATTAAAGTGCTTCCAATAAGATGGATGAAATTTTTCTTTGATAAGTGTAGGACCTTTAATCACAGTTCGAAGCATGGCATCACTCTGAACGAGTGATTTACTAATCATTGGTAAACTATCATGTAGTTCACTTTCTTCTCTCTTATAAATATCATAGTTTAACCCTTCAACTTCTTTGATTAAAGATTCATGCATAACCTTTGCCTTCGCACGGAAGGCATCCAACCGAGCATCTTGCTTTTTCCATTCTTCATTGACTTCATCAAGAGAAATCATCGCTTTAGTTCTTGAAAATGTAGAACCGTTTTATGGATGAAACGTTCACTATACGATCGATTTCTTTGAATGGCAATCCAAGGACTACTTTAACTCCAAAAGGATTTTTATTCGTAATATATTCGTTGATACATTGATATAAAAGAAGTGCAATGAAAGCCCCAAGTTCTCTGAAAGGAAGAGACAGGGAGTAAAAGAAGGGAAAGTGTAAGGATTGTAAACTCTCCTAAACGGTATCAACCAATCTGTCGGTATGCCGATATTACAATCGTAAATCATAATTACTTGATGTAATTGAGATAATGACTATAATTCTGAGTTTTGTTGGTTGGATTGTAGGTGGATTGACTATAACGTGGTTAAGTTTACCGAAAGATGATGGGACTGGTGATTATGATGATGCGGTTCAGAATGAAGTTGTCTTGGGAAATTATTTATCAATCTTATTGTCACTTTCCCTTTGTTTCTTTTAAGTATTTACTACTTTTAATCAATAATTTGGTTTTAAAATTTATCCCATCAGAAAAATATTTCATTTGAAAGGTATGTGGTATGAGAAGCTAGAGATAAAAAACATCAGAAGCCCAAAAATAGTCTACCTCCTCCTCCCCCAATGGTAGCAGAAAGGCTTCCATCATAGGACTTTCTTTCAGACTTCTTGTTGACTCTTTCTTCTGTTTTACATTTATTGCTTACGTTCTTCTTATATGTACAGTATTTCAATGTATTGTGACAAAGGAGAAAAAGAGAGATAAAGAGGGAAAACAATTATTTTTCAGACTTGATACAGCTGATACAGATCTTGACTTGATCTTTGGATGAAGAATAAAATCGACTCTGATGAAGAAGAGGAAGTCTTTTCTTTCACAAAATATCAAGAGAAATAAATATTCGACTCAATCGAAAGATAGTCGTCAAGGAAACTTGTCTTTGGTCATTATGATATAGTCTAGGACTCGATTTTTATTTATTCTTTTCTTTCCTTTTATTTTCTTTTATTTCTCATCTGCATTCTCTTTTGTTGTACAATCAACTGTTTTCTGAAATAATCTTTTGTGTTATAGTCATTACCTCTATCATGCTTGAAATGTAGAAAGATAATGAATTTTAAAAACATTCTATCTATATTTTTCTTGAATAAAGCGTTTCTCTTGCCCTCCCTTCCCTGTAAAGTGTCATGTAATGCCAATAAAATCACACTCTGAACTTTGACTGGGTTGTTGTGGTTTGTTATGTGCTGTGGTAAGCGTGAAGTATCAAGTTATCCTTAATTGAATGCTCAAATCGTGGAAGGCAGAATGCGGATAGAAGGTTTTAAGTCCAATTATTCTCTTTCTAAATTTCAAGATCGTTAAAAATGATTGAGGAAAGAAATAATTCACGTTAGAGCTTCCCGACTTGAACATTCAAAACACAAATTTTGTGGGCTAGGGACGGCAAATAAGGGCAAGATTACGCCCACTACTCTCACTCTCCTCTGAACCATTCAACGGATCTTTTTTTGAGAATGGAGAATCTGCACTTGCAAAACCATTGCAATGAGAAACTTTGTTTGATCTCAAAACAAAAAAAAGAAGAAGAAATTATGGAGGTTGTTTTCGTGATTCTTGTTTCTCTCTTTTGTTGCATTACTGCGAATTCTCTAGATGTTTCACTGAGCCAGCCTATTTCTGGGTTCACTACATTCTTAAACGGAACATCCGCAAATTCAAAATTTGGAACTTCTGTGAAAGGAATTGGTGACTTTAATGGCGATGGCTTCGGAGATTTCGCAGTTAGCGCGCCGTATGCTTCATCCAAGTGGAATAATGGGAATGTCTACATCTTCTTCGGATTTCAGGAAGCCAATATTACCTCTTCTCTTTCACCAGCTGGATTCCCAAGTCAAAATGGGTTTGTTATTTATGGAGAAAGTGATAATGACTTAATGGGGACTTCCGTTTCCAATGCAGGTAGGATTGCCACTTTTCTTTCAAATTCTCCTTTGATTTTCCGAGTATAGGCGATCTTAACGGCGATGGCTTGAGTGATATCATCATCAGTAGCGAACTTTCATCTCCTTCTTCGAATGCGAGACACGGTGGAACTTCCTATGTCATCTACGGGAGAAAAAATGTCTCGAACATTGATTTGGCAACCCTTAATAACACAGTCGGGTTTCGAATAAAAGGATCCACTGAAAACGAATACAGCGGCTACTCGGTATCCTCTGCAGGAGATGTAAATGGTGATGGGGTTAACGATTTAATTGTTGGAGCATACAACGCCACCAATAAAGGATATGCCAACACTGGTGCTGCCTATGTCATCTATGGAAAGCGCTCTCACATGACTGATATTAATCTCGGCTCATTGACCAAAGCACAAGGTTTCGCCATGTACGGGAGTGTAGCTGGAGAAGGATTTGGCTATTCAGTATCCGGCGCAGATGTGAATAACGATGGTTACAGTGATTTGATCATCGGATCATACTATTACAATGGTTTCACTGGAAGAGCTTTTGTTGTATTTGGCCAATCGGGGACTCGAGACTCTCTTCAAATGAAGCAAATGAAACTTGGGAGAGAAGGCTTTCTGATCAATGCAGCAGTCACTGGCGATGGCATAGGTATATCTGTGGCGGGAGTTGCTGATATTAACGGGGACAAGATTCCTGACATCGTCCTTGGCGCATCCTGGTCGGGATATTTTAGACTTCGTGCTGGTGCGGTTTATGTCATTTATGGGAGGAAGTCTTTTATTGGTACAATGAATCTTGACAGTATTACGAGCACTGATGGTTTCATCATCGGAGGACCTCAGAAATATGCCGAAGCTGGAAACTCTGTCGCATCTGCTGGAGACTTTAACGGTGATGGAATCAATGACATCGTTATCGGTTCTAGTAAGGCAACTATTAATGATGCAGGCAATGCTGGCATGGCATTCGTAGTTTTTGGTCTTTCTGAACCTCGTAGTTTCCTTGATTTATATCAATTGCCAGCTATTCGAGGGTTTTCGCTCGATGGTGTTCAAGTAAGCGACCTTGCTGGTTATGCTGTTGGGGGAGGATGTGATTTTAATCATGATAACTTCTCTGATATTATTGTGGGAGCTATTGGAGCTTCAGTTGGTCGAACTCGTAGTGTAGGTCGCGCTTATATTGTCTACGGCTCAGCCATGCCAACCAGTGAACCGAGCCAATCAGAAGCGACATATATTTTAGGGTTAAACTTTGGTAATACCGTTGTTTTCCTCATTTTTATGCTTATTATTGCTTGTTGCGTTTTTGCTTGTCTTTCTTTTTATATCTCTGCGTACTGCGATTCTTCCTATGATGATATAGAGAAAGACGATCTTGAACCTAATACCCCGCCATCGATTATTGAGCCTGAGGGACATCATCATCATTTGGATAACTATTATCAAGAAATTCAAATAGAATTCGATAAAGACATGGATCAAAGCTTTCATACTTTACCAGCTTTCAGAAACAGCCAAAAAGATTTAGAAGTTGGTGAACAGGTTGAAGTTGGTGAATCAAGATAAATAATTTCAATCAATCACTTTTATTACCACTTTCTACAAGTCTCGCATGAAGAGATACATACACTTTATATTTTATTTTGACAGGTCTGATACTTATTTTTGTGTTTTTTTCCTTCTCAATCAGACGAATAGCTCTCATTTCATTTTATTTACTCCTTCTTGATAGATAATTAGCATTACCTCCTTCTTTGATTTTCAATATTCATCTTCGTAGTAACTTCTTATCTGTGGACCTATTATGTATTTCGTGAGTGTTACTTTAGATAGCAAGAAAATGTTTTTTCTTTTGCGTTTTACGCTTACTCAATCAATCTTGAGGACCTTTACGGTTGACTGACTAACGATCTCGAAATGTGTTTTGCTTTCTTCATTTTGTTGAATAAATTAAATTGACGTGTTTTATAAATTATTGTTTCATAATTCTTGTCCCTCTCCTCGCGTGATTTTGAATTTGTTGAAATTATAAATCTTCAGAATTTTCAATAAACATTAATCCCTTTTAATTCTCTATCATTGCGGCGACCTCGATCAGAAGCTTCCGTCTTACATGCAACACAGAGAATAACTCAGAGCAGTCTTGCCCGCATTTATTATTATCCTATATCCTATGTAGCGCTTGAGTTTAATAAATACTTAGAAATACCTGAAGAACGAAACTAACTGACATGGATGGTCTGTGTGGTGCGTTGGTAATATCAGGTCGCAAATACTGGTCATGAAACCTTAATTTTAATAATATGCGAAACTGATAAGATTAATAACAATTATTCAATATGAAATAGAAAGAAAAGAAATCAGATTGTTGTTTTATGAAATTTATTTCGGAGAGGAAATGCCAAAAAGAACATAAATATTTTGACGCGAAAAAAAAGGAGGTGATCTAATAATAACTTTATTTATGTACGATGCAGTACTTCTTATGTGACTTCCAGTCTTGCTTTTGATGCTCTTTGCTACAATAATAAACATTCCTGCACTGACTACATTGCATCAAAGCAGTACCGTCCAATGCCAAAGTTTTTTCACAGGTGCGTTGGAGTATTGTGAGTATTTAGAGTACAGCCAAAAATAGTCTTTCTCATCCACCTATCAATGATCCATCCGAACTATCGGAATCTTTTCCAAATAAGCATAACATCAGTCTGATTTTCCTTTTATTCCTTCATTCATTCTTCGGTTTTTTGTTGAATATGAAAACGAGGGAGTCTATATTTTGGGAAAGAAATCGAACTAAGACTTACAAGAATTTATTTCATTTTAAATTATAACATAAAGTACAAAAAAGACTTGTTGTTGACGTGGCTGGCATGAAAGAGAAAAGAGTAGAAAGGTGATGAAAACATGAACATAAACATAAACATAAACAGCATCGTGGTGAAAGACCACGAAAGAGGAATTATAGTGGCAATGACAAAGATTTGAAAAATAAAGAAATATATTATCAAGATAACGAGTGTTGGTCCTTTGGGAAAGTAATAAAATGTCTTCTTTTGAAACAATCTAACCAACCGTTAGATGCTTTAAAGTCTTTCATCTGCAATAACTCTGCCACAGATAAAGCCTTTTGTTGAAGAATCTTTCCATTCATCTTTTGACCTGCTTCTATCTCATGGAGGTACCAAGAATAAACTAGATAATCCAATTCTTTGGCCTTCATTGACATTGATTTATGGATACGATGAACCTTCACTACTCCGACTTGTGCAGCTGATTGATAAATTTCTTGTTTGATTCTTTTAATTCCAGAAACTGTACTCTTTGCTATAGAATATTTTAGTGCAATCTCTTTATAAGGAACCTTCTGTTCAATCATATGTAAAACTTCCACTTTTTGGGGAATGGTCAGTTGAGTCGAACGCCGTGGACTCTCAGCCGCACAACGTTGATGCCCTAGGCTTTCTACCTTTTCATCTCCATTTATTCTCTCATTTGATATTCCATGAATCAAATCTTCTTCTTCTTCTTCGTTGTGAGCCAATATCATATGAGTTAGGATATGATATATGAGGAATCGTTATAAATTGAACGAAAATCTCAGAATTTGGCGCTGCTTGAACGAGTATGTATAGCGTATTAATAAGAGATAACCATTCCAGTTTTCAATCAATTTTTATCAGTTATTTTTTATTAATGCCATTTTTGATCAGCAAGTTACATGATTTTTCGGATCTTTTTCTTCTTTTTGATGCTCATGTGTATATTCGATTCAGGACTTGCACTGTCGGCGCAACCTTTGATACAACCGACCAGCCAACCGACCAGTTCGCCCACTGCTCCGTTCTCGACAGGACTAATCGCATATTACCCGTTCGATAACAGTCCGAATGATGCCTCTGGGAATAACTTGCATGGAACTGTGCATGGATCTGTGAAAGCTACAACAGATCGTTATGGTGTTGCAAATCAAGCCTATTACTTCGATGGTGTTTCCTCGTATATTGAGGTATCATCAGGAAGTTGGTTTAACTTTTATCAGGATATGAGTATTGTACTCTGGATGAAACAATCGAGCGTTTTACAAAGTAGTTACGGTACAATAGTTGATAAGACTAGGGGTACATCTGCAAATTGGCTTGCTGCCTGGGCTTTAGTGAGATATCCTTCAAGCAAGTCATACACCTATTCTTACGCTGATTCTGCTGGTGCAATAGCTCCGTATTCTCCTCTACCGATCAATAATACCAATTGGTTTCACTTCGCTTTGACGAAACAGAGTCAAACCATGAGGTATTATGTGAATGGAGTGATGGTTCGATCAACACAAGCAAATTCGAATCAACCTGCGATTCGAGGGAATGGGAATCTCCCTTTAGTTATTGGGGTATCAAATCGTGGCTATACATCACCAGCATCAGGGTTGCAAATGTTTTATAATGGTTCGATGGATGATTTGATGTTATATAATCGAACATTATCCGTCGAAGAGGTTACTTTCCTTTATACTTCATCTGTTCCAATTCAACCGACCGGTTTTCCATCGAACCAGCCTACCACTCAACCTACCACTCTCCCGAGCGCTGGTCCATCCAGTCAACCTTCCAGTCAACCGACTGTTCAACCGATAACTCCACCATCTTCACAGCCAACAGGCGCTCCCACAGCTCAGCCCACTGTAAATCCTTCCTCTCAACCGTCTTTACAGCCAAGTGCTTACCCATCAATCAAGCCCTCTGTTCAGCCAAGTTCGATACCAAGCAGCCAACCTAGCGATCAGCCGAGTAGTTATCCGACAAGTGAACCATCCATGCAACCTTACTCGCAGCCAAGTGGACAACCGTCTTCGCATCCATCGAGTAAACCGTCCAGTCAACCATCCAGTCAACCTTCGACGCAGCCAAGTGTCCAACCATCCACTCAACCAACAGGTCATCCTAGCAGTCAACCTAGCTTTCATCCGTCTGGACAACCAAGTAGTAAGCCGAGCGGAAAGCCAATCGGCCAGCCTTCAGGTCAACCCTCGATTCGACCTACTGCTCAGCCAACTCCTCCACCAACTGGTAAACCATTCAATCAGCCAACCTCTCAGCCCTCCAGTAAACCAACCACTCTCCCGAGCTGTAATTCTTCGAGCAAGCCCTCTACTGAACCTTCTATTCATCCCAGTTGCTGTCCATCCAGTCAACCTTCCAGTCAACCGACTGTTCAACCGATAACTCCACCATCTTCACAGCCAACAGGCGCTCCCACAGCTCAGCCCACTGTAAATCCTTCCTCTCAACCGTCTTTACAGCCAAGTGCTTACCCATCAATCAAGCCCTCTGTTCAGCCAAGTTCGATACCAAGCAGCCAACCTAGCGATCAGCCGAGTAGTTATCCGACAAGTGAACCATCCATGCAACCTTACTCGCAGCCATCTGGTGTGCCAACCTCTCGACCATCGTTTCGACCACCAACAAGTCAACCTACCGACAAACCTTCCTCGCAGCCAAGCGGACAGCCGTCCCCCCAACCATCGTGTAAACCTTTAATTAAACCGTCCTGTCAACCCTCGACGCAGCGAAGTGCCCAGTCATCCACTCAACCGAGCTCTCGTAACCAGCCCAGCGGACAACCATTCGGTCAGCCTTCGGGTCAACCTACTACTCAGCCAACTCCTCAACCAACGTCTCAAGCATCATTGCAACCATCATCGCTGCCCACTGTGCAACCGTCTTCACACCCTTGTGCTCGACCATCAGGGCTGCCCTCTGGCCAACCGTCCTGTCGACCTTCTGCTCAACCGTCAGCACAGCCATCGTTGCAGTCAACCGGTCAGCCAAGTTCAATACCAAGCAGCCAACCCTCTTGCCAACGTTCTGGTGTGCCAACTTCTGGGCCACCATATGCCCTGCTGAGCTGTCAACCATCGACTCGACAAACAAGTCACCTGCTCGGGCAAACATTTCAGCCAAGTGGACAACCGTCTTCGCATCCATCGAGTAAACCGTCCAGTCAACCATCCAGTCAACCCTCGACGCAACCAAGTGTCCAACCATCCACTCAACCAACAGGTCATCCTAGCAGTCAACCTAGCTTTCATCCGTCTGGACAACCAAGTAGTAAGCCGAGCGGAAAGCCAATCGGCCAGCCTTCAGGTCAACCCTCGAGACAATCATCTTATTATCCCTCTATTTTGACTTCTGTCCACCCGATAAGTAGTCCTTCTAATGGCAATAGTGTAAGCCCATCAATAATCAGTTCTCTTCCTACTGCAAGTGTCTCGCATGTTCCAACTCTTCTATCATCTTCTTCATCCAGTTTCCTTTTTTCGTGCTTCAATAATGATTCCTCTTGGAAAGGTTCCTTGTTTTTATTTGGGTCCTATTCTAATGATGACCAAGCATTTAAGACATTAAATACTTCCTCTGCTTCCAATTCTCCGAGTTTTATAATCTTTGGTTCCGGGTCCTTAATGATGCCATCGTCTTCCATTTATATCGATGTTTCTTGTGTCACTCTGTCCTGTCATTACCCTGTTGCTGAGATTTCCGCGAGCTACAGAAGAGATTCAACCTCTCGAGCTGTAGTGATTCCGGGAGATGTGAATGGCGATACATACAATGACTTATTTCTATGTTCTCCTCTCATTTCTTCTTGCTATTTATTCTTTGGCAAGGAGGAAGATGGTTTGAGGAATGTTATGATAGGAGTGACTATCTATGGTCCATCAGATACTTTCTTCGGCTTCGCTGTTGCAGGAACAGAGGATATGAATGGGGATGGATTTGTTGATATGGTGGTGAGTGCGTTGACAGGAAAGGTATGTTACGTGATATATGGAAGGAGATCGTGGTCCAGCGAGATAAAAGTGTCAGAAATGACGTCTGGAGTGGATGGTTATAAGATTGTGGCGGACTCCTCCTCCACTCTGACAGGAATATCGGTTGCTGGGGTAGGTGACATGAATGGGGATGGTAATTGTGACGTGGCTTTGAGTGTGTTTAGAGGAGGGGTGTTTATGGTGTATGTGGTCTGGGAAGGCGGTAATGATATTTCATTAGGTGAGATGGCGTATGGGATGAAAGGTTTTGTAGTCGTTGGTGAACAAGGTTACTATACAGGCTTATCGATCGCTGGAGTAGGGGATGTGAATAACGATGGATTAATGGATTTGGTCATTGGGGCCATTCCTTATCCAGATAGAGCAAATAGTCAGAAGCAGAAGAGCTACGTGATATTCGGATCATCTGCTTCCTATGCGAACGTATCATTAGGCGCATCTTTAGGGAGGAGTGGAATTACAATCTTGGGAGGCGGATTCTTGGTTAGCGGACCTGGAGACGTGAATGATGATGGACTCCCAGACATCATGATCACAGATGTGAGCACCTATCTAAATAAGGGAAATGCTTACATCGTCTCATATCCATCGAAAGTTAGCACTCCTCCAAGTTTCTCTCCTTCTTCATATCCTTCATCTGCTCCTTCCCATTATCCAAGCAGTCAACCATCCAGCTCTTTCCCCACTTACTGTCCATCACTCAAACTTGATTCTACGCATCGACCATCAATGTCCCGTCGTCCAAGTAACATGCCTACTAGTCGTATTCCGACCACAACACCCACACTGACAGCGATACCAACGAAAAGTCCTTCTTTTCGTCCAACCATAATTCAGAGTCAGGTTCCTCCAAGCCTCATTCCATCAAGTTCCCTGATTTTCTCAAGTCTCCCTTCTCCCTTACCATCTTCCTCCCTAAAACCTTTGTCTTTATCAGAGTATTCTGTAAGACTTGTGAATCACAGTAGCTTGAATAGTGTTGGTGTCGTGTATGGTGTCGAAGAATCCAATGAAATCTTCATCATTTCGTCACTGAGTAAAGATGGAAAGAGGAAGAGTGGTTGGTCAGGGACGATTGTGGGAGGGAATGGAAGGAAAGTTTATGTCATCTATCCGAAGGATGCTTCTCAGCCAGCAAATAGAATCGTGTTACAAGATTTTAAAAGCTTTCTTGATGTCCTCGACTTGTCTCATATCTCTCGGATAGCAAGTCGAGCTGACATATCTTACCTCACTAATCCCTTGACTTTATTCCTCCCGGACAATCAGAAGATTGTAATATCGAGCTACATGACAATGAGTGACTTATCTGATGAGAATTTTATTTTCCAATCATCTTCATCTCAATCATCTTCAGCTGCAGCTACATCTCTAAACGATGAGTATGTTGTCATCGCCCTCTTCCTCCCAATAATCTTGGTCATAGCATGGTTCGTGTTTTTCTCTTCTAGGAAAAAACAAGATGATGAAAAGAAATCTGATAAGGAAAAGGAAAACATACCACCACAAGATGAAAGAGAAAAAGGAGATGTCGCTCAAGAAAGAGAGGATGATGAGACGAGGGATAATGTAACAGAAGTCAATCTTCGAAGAGATTTATTATTAAGTCACCTACCTGATCGAAGTGATCACTTTGACCTTAGTAGCGATGAATCCCTCCTTAACTCTGAAGATAATGTCTCTATCCTCTCATTCCAACAACACCCTATTATTAGCCAAAACGAAGAGAATATTAGCAGACTAAGCGTTAGTGACGATGGTTCGAGTTCTTCTTTGTTGAGCTTATTACCCAGCAGTGAAAGTTGCGAAGAAACTGAACCAAATTTCTTTTACACTAACAATTGATAGGAAAGGGTTGAAGGGTTTTCCTATTGAACGTTTATTAAGACACAGTATATTCGCATTTATCTATCCTTCTTCTTCTGCGTACTGTTTTTGAACTATACTCACTCCTTTGATATCAATGTACTTATAATTTATGAACCCAGCAAAAAGGGGAGAAAAGGTAAAATCAAATTGAAGTGAAAAAATGAGAATGTACCTCTATCCCTCTTCACTTTGTTCTACTGAAAAAACTTAACGATCGTTCTCAAGATGCTTAGGTTCGCTTAGTTTAGCTTAGTATAGCTTAGGCTTGTTTGATTTAATATGATATGATATGATCAATATGTTTTTGTTTTGTTTTTCTTTTTTTTCTTCGAAAGTTAGTAATCTAATATAGAATAAATATTTTACTTTAATGAACCTTTCAGAGATAACTTAGGTGGACGGGATTTCCGAAATGGGGGTTTTCTCTTGGGCATTTTTTTGATGTGCTAACAACTGCAATCTCAGCTTAAACGTCTTTCGATCAGAATATTCTTCAAAGCTTGTCGCACTATGATATAATGCATATTCGATTCTTCTTGACAAAAGCTGTAATTTCTCGTTCCATTTCGTATCAGGTTTCGAGAGAAGGATTCTAAGTATTTCATCCGCCATAACTTCACGAATGGGAGCATGTTCCGATATCGAATGCCACTTTTTTGACATATGTTGTTGAATTTTTTTGTATGACGAGGGAGGAAGAGAAAGTGGGAATTGGGATAATTTCAAATAATATAAAACCCAAGCTCTAAATCCCAAGATTAAATAATCGCTTATCCCAATTTGGAAAAACGTTTATTACATAGAAGAGATATATATGATAAAAATTTCTGATTAATTTAGAAAGAAAAAAAATTCCAAAAATGAAGAATTGAAAGGGTTGACTATATTCTTAAATCATTTTACTTCCTATACATTTAAAAACAATGTTTGTCCTTCCTGAGGGCAACATCGCCAAACATATTATTGATATTCTCTTCCTCTATTCAATGTGGTGGGACCACAAAATCGTTTCTTCTCTTCACCAACAAACATAGAATCACACATTTATGAGGAAGAAACTCAGTACTCTCGGACTTTTATAAAAATACAACAAGCAGACGACCCTTCATTCGTTGAAAAACTTGTTCTTCTTACAATCAGTAACAGGAAAAGAATCATAAAACACTATCAACTAAGAAAAAAGTAAAGAAATAAAAAAAGAAAAGGAAAGAAAAATGCAAATACATGTCAAAAATGAGAGGGAGAGATGAAAAAGCGAAGGATGAGAGAGAAAAAAAGAGGTAATTTCCTTTTCGTTCAGATGAGATAATTAGCAGACGATTAGATGAGAATGGAAATGAAAAGAACTGGTTTGTAGAGAAGACCAAGAAGAAAAAGAAGAAATTAAAAGAGGGGGGGAAACAGATCGATTCAACAACTAACCAATCGCACCTGAATGATTCGATTCTTATCACTTCTTCGAAAGTTCATGAAGAAGAGGAAGAATATGACATGATATGAATAAACTGGAGAAGGTGAAGTGAATTTGACTTTTTTAAAAAAGGGAATGATATTATACTAATACAGTAGTAGAGGAAGTCTCTTATCGTTGCTTGTGATTTCGTAATTAAAGGGAGTAAGAACATGCTAACAATCATAATTCTTCTTCTTTTTTCTCTTCGTTTTTGGTTTTATTTTCTTCTTTTTTAAATCATATTTTAACTATATATCAGTATGATGCTTTAATAATATTTGATGACGTCTTTTAAAACTATCTAACCAACCATTAGATGCTTTAAAATCAGGTAAATTAAGATCTTTTGCAATATCTAATGCTTTTTGTTGTAATTGTCGACCATTTATATTAATATTTTGATTACGATTTGCTACATACCATGCATACATTCTTTCATCTAATATTTTAGATGTAATTGGCATTGATTTATGTATTCGATGCATTGATAAATTTGCTCTTTGATTTACTAATTGATAAATTTCATTTTTGGTTTTCTTAATACCACTAATTGTACTATGAGCAATATTATACTGTTTAGAGATTTCACGGTAAGGAACCTTCTGTTCAATCATTTGTAATACTTCAATTTTTTGTTGGAGTGTTAATTGAGTACATTTATGTGTTGCTTTCATAGAATCTGAATGATGATTCGATGATTTATAAGGAGTATGGTTATTATTATCCTCTTCGTCGTCGCGTGAATCACTTGCTGGAGTTTCCTGATTAGGATTCGATGAGCTATTTCCAGAGCCGGAAGAGGCTGTTGGAGTATCCGCCTCTGGCTTTAGGTGAGAAAGGTCGTGAGACATTTGTTGAAGGAGGTGCTGCTCTTGCATGAGCATTTGCTGTTGATTCCTTTGTCGCTGAATCTGTTGTTGAATATGTTGCTGGTGTAGTTGGTGTTGATGATGGAGGTATAAGTGAGGTGGCGGTGGTGGAGGAGGGTAATGGAGCATGACTTGCGGAACATAAATTGCTGAAGGTATGGGAATGGACGGCTCATTGTTATATTCGATCTCTTCGGCAGAGGAAAAGGTTCGTGGAACTTGCGACATAATGCATAGGTCGGTAGGAAGCGAATCAAATTTAAAATACTTCCACCTAATAAAATTTTATTTTAAAATAGTATTTATTTTGAAGGATAAAAGAGGGAAAGGATAAGCAATAGTCGACCAATCAATACCAGCGATAAGACGACAGATATAAATACGAATTGTTTTCAAATAATAATCAAAAAAGCGATAAACGTGATGATGTCTTCAGTGTCATTAAAAAGGAGTAACGTATTTTTTCATAAAGTGGTTGATCACCCTTCGATTTGATGGATTGAGTGTAATGATTGGATTCGCTTACTTGGAGAGACACGAGACCTGAAAGAGATGACCACTAACTAAAAAAAGAGAAAAACAAATCAAACATGAAAAAAACTGAAATATCTTTTCTTCCTCTCCTCGCTCTCTAGTTAGTCAAGTATTATTCACTTAGTCACTTCATGAAACACAATATAAACAGGAAACCTGTTGAAATGACGAAGCTTCAAATGAACTTTTCAGTTGATATCTTCACCTTTCACAGGGATATCCCCTCAAATTGAAATGACTTCCTCATCATCTGCGTCAGCCAAGTTGACAAACTTCAAGAAACTTCAAAGATTTCTTCAAAACTCCAGAAATTTTGCTGGAAAAGCTTGCTGACGTCAGAGGTGACTCGAAGTGAAAAACTGTTCAAGTGAACGAAAACCTGAGAGTTTATTCAAACATGAAAGGTTTTGTGCTGACGAGTGATTGGACTTCGATATTCAAGATGTTCCCAAAGTGAGAGTGATTTACGTCATAAACGAAGTATTTTCAACTTTAGGAAGTAAATTTGAATCATTAAGTCTCTTC